>CM035407.1:38872866-38995366 GCA_020310875.1 Ceratopteris richardii
ATCCGAAAGAACTAAGAGGCTCAAACTTAGTTCGAGCCTCAGAATCAATTCAATTTTGGGATTGTTGGGTCAAATGATATTAAGCTTGAACTTAAATTTGGGCATCTCAGGTTTGCGCCTTTAAATCATATCAAGTTTAAGTCTATTGTGTCACATGATATGAGGCTTGAACTTAAGTTCGAGCCTTTGAATTTTGAGTCTATTGTGTCACATAATTATCCATTTAGAGCCTCTAAATCATATCAAGTTTGACTCTACTGTGTCACATGATATGAGGCTCGAACTTAAGTTTGAGCCTCTGATTTTGAGTATATTGTGTCACATAATATCAAGCTTGAACTTAAGTTCAAGCCTTTGAATCATATCAACTGTCAGTCTATTGAGTCACATGATATGAGGCTCAAACTTAAGTTCGAGCCTCTCTGCTTTTCCAGCCTCTAAATCATATCAAGTTTGGCATTGTTGGGTCACATGAAATGAGGCTTCTCTTAGGTTTGAGCCTTAGAATCATATCAAGTTTGGGATTCTTGGCTTAGATGATATGAGGCTCGAACATAAGTTTGAGCCTTCGAATTTTGATATTGCATCATTAGGCTCGAACGTAAGTTCGAGCTTCTGAATCATATCAAGTCTGAGTCTATTGAGTCACATGATATGGCACTCGAACTTAAGTTTGAGCCTATCAGCTTTTCTAGCGAAAAGAATAGTATTTTTAACTCAATCTATTTTGCTATTTGAACAAAAGACCCTCGAATTTAAGTTCAAGCCTGTTAAGTTGAACACTTTCTTACATCTAAAGGAACTAAGAGGCTCAAAGTTATGTTCGAGCCTCAGAATCATAGTTTGGGATTGTTTGGCCGAACTTAAGTTTGAGCCTTAGAATCATATCAAGTTTGGGATTATTACATGATATGAGGCTCAAACTTAAGTTTGAACCTCTCAGGATCAATCCTCTAAATCATATCAAGTTTGAGTATGTTGTGCCACATGATATGAGGCTTGAACTTAAGTTTGAGCCTTTGAATTTTGAGTTTACCGTGTCACATAATATTAGGCTCGAACTTATGTTCGAGCCTTTGAATCATATCAACTGTCAGTCTATTGAGTCACATGATATGAACCTCGAACTTAAGTTCGAGCCTCTCAGCTCTTTGAGCCTCTGAATCATATGAAGTTTGGGATCATTGGGTCACATGATATGAGGCTCAAACTTAAGTCCGAGCCTCTTAGGTTTGAGCCTTAGAATCATATCAAGTTTGGAATTTTTGGCTCACATGATATGAGGCTAGAACTTAAACTCAAGCCTCTAAATTTTGATATTGCATCATCAAGCTCAAACTTAAGTTTGAGCTTCTAAATCATATCAACTCTCCATATGTTGAGTAACATGATATAACACTCGAAGTTAAGTTCGAGCCTCTCAACTTTAAAATCAAGCCTTTGAATCATATCAATTGTCAAACTATAGAGTCACATGACATGAGGCTTGAACTTAAGTTTGAGCCTCTCATCTTTTCGAGCCTCTAAATCATATCAAGTTTGGGATTGTTGGGTCACATGATATGAGGCTCAAACTTAAGTTCGAGCCCCTCAGGTTTGAGCCTCTCAGCTTAAAGCCTTAGGATCATATCAAATTTGGGATTGTTGGCTCACATGATATGAGGCTTGAACTTAAGTTCGAGTCTCTGAATTTTGAAATTGCATCATCAAGATCGAACATAAGTTCGAGCTTTTGAATCTATCAAGTCTCAATATATTGAGTCACATGATATGAGGCTCAAAATTAAGTTCGAGTCTTTGAATTTTGAAATTGTATCATCAAGCTCGAACTTAAGTTCGAGCGTCTGAATCTATCAAGTCTCAATTTGTTGAGTCACATGATATGATGCTCAATCTTAAGTTTGAGCCTCTCAGCTTTTCCAACGAAAATAGTGTTTTTAACTCAAATCTATTTTGATATTTGAACAAAAAACCCTCAAATTTAAGTTCGAGCCTGTGAAGTAGAACACTCTCTTACATCCAAAAGAACTAAGAGGCTGAACAAAAAATGCCCAAACTTAAGTTTGAGCCTGTTAAGTTTGGACTCTCTCTTACATGCAAAATAATTCAAAGGCTCAAACTTAAGTTTGAGCCTGATAATCATATCAAGTTTGGGATTGTTGGCTCACATGATATGGGTCTTGATCTTAAGTTCGGGCCTCTCATGCTCTCTAGCAAAAAGAGTGGTAGTTTTAACTCAACTTCTTTTGCATTCACAATAGCTAAGACTTAGAATCATATCAAGTTTAAGATTATCACATGATATGAGGCTCTAGCTTAAGTTCAAACCTCTCAGGGTCAAGCCTCTAATTCATATCAAGTTTGATTTGTTTTGTCACATGATATCAAGATCAAACTTAAGTTCGAGCCTCTCAATTTTTAGTCTGTTGTGTTACATAATATCAAGTTCTAGCCTTTGAATCATATCAATTGTCAATCTATTGAGTCACATAATATGAGGCTCGAACTTAAGTTCGAGCTTCTGAGCTTTTCCAACCTCTAAATCATATAAAGTTTGGGACTATTGGGTCACATGATATGAGGCTCGAATTTAAGTTTGAGCCTCTTAGGTTCGAGCCTCTCAGATATTGCATCATCAGGCTCAAACTTAAGGTCAAGCTTTGAATCATATAAAGTCTCAGTCTGTTGAGTCACATGATGTGACACTTGAATTTAAGTTCAAGTCTCTTATCTTTTCTACCAAAGCTTTTTAAAGTCAAATCTATTTTGGAATTTGAACAAAGGACGCTCGAACTTAAGTTTGAGCCTATTAAGTTGAACAATGTCTTACATCCAAAAGAACTAAGAAGTTCAAACTTAAGTTCAAGCTTGTAAGTCAATTCAAGTTTAAGATTGTTGGGCCACATGATATGAGGCTCGAACTTAAGTTCGGGCCTCTTAGGTTTGAGTTTCCAAGTCATATCAAGTTTGAGTCTCTTGTGTCACATGATATGATGCTTGAACTTAAGTTCGAGCCTCTTAGCTTTTCAAGTGAAAAGAATAGTATTTTTAACTCAAATCTATTTTAGAATTTGAACAAAAGATGCTCAAACTTAAGTTTGAGCCTGTTAAGTTGAACGCTCAAAAGATCAAATAGGCTCAAACTTAATTTTGAGCCTCAAATTGGTATCAACTTTGGGATTTTTGGGTCACATGATATGAGCCTCGAACTGAAGTTTGGGCTTCTCAAGCTCTCTAGAAAAAAGACTAGTAGTTTAACTCAACTCCTCTTGCATCCACTTAAGTTTGAGCCTTTGACTCATATCAAGTTTCAGTCTATTGGGTAGTATTTTTAACTAAATCTATTCAAATTTGAACAAAATATGCTCAAACACTTTTTGAATCATATCAAGATTGAGTCTAGTGAGTCACATGATATGAAGATCGAACTTTCTCAGCTTTTGTTCGAGCATTTGAATCATATTAAGATGATCAATTCATGAACAAAATCTCGAGCTTTTGAAAGATGAAAAAAGGACTCTTGAACTTAAGTCTAAGCCTCTAAACTCTTATAAGAGGTAAGCAGATGGAATTTAAGTTTCAGCCTTTAAATCATATCAAGTTTGAATATGTTGGCTCATGTGCAATGAGACTCAAATTAAACTTCGAGCCCCTGAATCATATCAAGTTTGAGTCTATTTTGTTACATGATATGAGGCTCAAACTCTAAATCATATCAATTTGAGTCTCTTGCGTCCCATGATGTGATGCTTGAACTTAAGTTTGAGGCCATCAATCATTTCAACATTTAGTCTAGTAGAAAAACTGGTCGTTCGAAAAGAAAAAGAACGACGGCAGGCGGTAGGTAAGGTGAACAGAGCTCGATGGCTATGGCGTCCATGACGGCGCATAAGCAAGCTTAGAGCAGGTGGTCTCGTGGTCGTGGTGAGTTCGGCTACTGTTGGCGGATAACACAGAGCATACGCAAGCTTAGTGCAGGTGGGCTATGGCGGATACGCAAGCTTAGAGCAGGTGGTCTCGTGGTCGTGGTGGCTTCAGTACTGCAGGGGGGTTTCTCCTGTGCTTCGGCGATCGTCTCCCTGGCCTGCCGGTATCGCGATACCTCCACTGGAGGTATCGCTTGATACGCCCGGGTTGAGACTGGTATCGCCGGTCGCGACTCTTGCGGTATCGTATATCGCGATACCCACTGAGCGATCGTTTTGCTAGGCGATCGGATGAGCGCGGCGATATTTGCGGCTGAGCGATCGTTTTGCTCGGCGATCGGCTGAGCGCGGCGATACTTGCGGCTCACTCTGGTCGGCGGGCGATCGGCGACGCTTGAGGCCCTCTTTGGCCGGCGATAATCGCGGCTCTTTCGGACTTTTCGATCGCGCGCGGGGCGATCGTTGGGTCCAGCGAACGGCGGGGCGTGGATCGGCGATACTCGCGGCCCTCTCTGGCCGGCGAGCGGTTCCGGCCGGCGATTCTTTCGGGACTCCAATTCGAAAAGAAGATTATCGTCGCGGGCGCCCGATCTCCCGGCGGTTTTTCGGCCCGTTACCTCATCAAACGATCGCGCGCGGGGGGGAACTCTCAGCCGCCGACAGCGGTCGCCGGGTGCTCCAAATTTGAAAATAGAAAGATTCTCTTGAAAAAAGAAAAAAGAGAAAAAAAAAAAAAAAGAGAAAAAAAAAAGAAGAAAAAAGAAGAGGACAAAAAAAGGAAAATAGGAAAGTTTCGAAAAAGAAGAAGTGTGCTCTCTTATGGGATCTTTGGCCTTTTAGTTCTTCCTTTAAAGTGGAGGGCTTGGCAGCGGTGTGATCGGTGGGGGGAGTTTTGCCATTGAAGTAAAAGTGGTGCTCGCTCCATCGGTCATGGATGTGGCTTCATCCTCCCTCGTGAAAAGTAATCGGGCCCCCCCCCCTGGGGAGTCCGGCACGCTGGCCGCTCTGCTGGAGGGGGGGTCATGTGCCGCCCTTGGGGCTTCCGAAAGCGTTGAATCCCCCATCGTGTCCCTCAGTAGACCCGCAGTTTTGTCTGCTCAGGAGGAGCTCAAGAAAGTCTGCCTTGTCGGCCAAGTGTTTGGCCCTAGGCCCCCGCTAGAAATCGTGCGACAATGGCTTAGAAAAGAGTGGTTCCCTCGAGGACTAATTGTCAGCAAATGTCAGTTCTTACCAGCAAATCACATGTTTTTAGTTTTTGAAAATGAAGAGATGGCGTTCCAAGCCCTAAGCGTTGGCACCTGGCAACTCGGTCGCGCGACCCTGTGCCTATTCAGATGGTCCCCGGATTTTAATCCCGACAAATCGAAATCACTCCGGTATCCTCTCTGGGTTGAGCTCCCTAACCTCCCATACTTCTTGTACAACTTCGTGTGGGACATTGTCTCTCCTATTGGCAAGCCGTTGGCTTCACGTGAGGACATTGGTGGTCTCATCTATGAGGGTGCAAGACACTCGTTCAACGCCAGATGGCACCCACAAATATGCGTCGAGGCCGACCTCAGTTCGCCGCTTCCATCAATGATCAAAGTGGACATGGGCGAAGGAGATGTTTGGGAGCAGGATATCACCTACAAAAACCTTCCCAACGCGTGCTTTCGCTGTGGCCAGCAAGGGCACAGGATTAAAGACTGCCCTCTCAGGCAAATAAACAAGCGATCTCAAGGAGCCTCCAAAACTGCTCAAGACAGCTTGGGCGACTTGACCCACTCGACCAAGGAAGGGGACGACAAGGGCCCCCTCAATCCGCACGCTGATGCCGATGGCTTTACTGAAGTTAGAAGAAGAAGAAAAAGAAGTCCGAGGGCCAACGGTGAGAGGAACAACCTGCCAATTACCCCTCATAGCAATTTGTACTGCAATCTTGGAAAAGAGATCAACGAGCTCGACTACCCAGGTGGAATGCCACCTGAGGTAGACAACTACGACGAAGGCCTAGAGATCCCTGACAACAAAGAAACCCCCCAGGAGGGATACACTACAAGCAAAGAAGATGGTTTCACCACTAGTAATGAAGACAACATGGACAGTGAAAGTTCCATCATTGGATCGACGATACCGGAAACAGTGCCGAACACGGGGCCTAATTCTCCCCAGCAAGAGACTTCCCGCAAAGGAAAGCAGCCTATGGAGTTACCCTGGAAAAGCCCCCACAAGAACCGACTTCTAAGTCGGGATCAAATCCCAGCGAAAAAGAAAGATGAAGCCAAGAGAAGAAAGGACAAGGCTCCCTCCCGCAAAGAGGGATCAATACAAAAATGATTGTCATCTCGCTAAATGCTAGAGGGCTAACCGACCCCTCAAGAGCGGCCATCATTGGCCAATGGCTCCGCGACATTAGCTTAAACCCAGACATTATATGTATTCAAGAGATTAAAATTGACGGAGAAGACCTCCAGAAACGACTCAGACAGGTTTCCTCGGCCCATGTGTGGATCCCAACGAAGCACCAGCGGGGGTCCGGAGGAACGGCTATCGGTGTAAAACAACTCTGGCTTGAAAAGTTGGAGAACTACATTGAAGATGTAAATCACCGCTGGATTGCGGTTTCTTTTGGTGCCCCCCTCTGTGTTACTATGGTTTCTTTGTACGCCCCTAACGGGGACTTGGAGAGGCTGAACACTTGGGCTTCATTAGACTCACTTCCCCACAATGTGCTTATTTGTGGAGACTTCAACATGGTGGAGGACCCTATGGACAGATGGATGGGCAAGGGCAGGGTCATCGACAATCGGGAGAAAGAAACGTGGGACATGACCAAACTCCATTTGGACCTGGTCGAATTCAAAGACTCGAATGGCTTTTCCTGGTCGAATCTCCAAGCGGGCGAGGATCTGAGGAAAGCTAGACTTGATAGATGCTACATTTCTCAAAGCTTTACTCGTCAGTGGGGCCACCCTACCATCACGCAACGCACTGACCTCACCATCTCTGATCACTATCCGATCGTTATCACTTTTCATACTTCCAACAGGACTCACAAGGCTCCGTGGTTCCATGCCAGCGCTTCCTCCTTCTCTCTCCCCTCCGTCCATCAAGCGATTGCCGAGGTGTGGAAGGTGGAGTTCGCCTCTGGCCTGGCCCCAGCCAAATGCTGGAGAAGTGCGGTCGATAAGTCTCGCAAGATCATGATTAGAACTAAGAAGATGCTCGAGACTGTTCGGCGGACTCGTAGGGAAGCTCTTTACCGCAGACTCTGGCGGCTCGAGGAGGAAGTGAACAAAGGAAAATTCCAAGCCCAGAAAGGTCTCCGAAAAATCAGAGCAATGTTGAGATACGAGGAAGAAATACAAAGGAAAAACTTGCAAATCTTCTTCAAGGAGTGGTGGGCTGGCAAAGCTGACAAACCCACCAAAGAGATGTGCAGTATCCTTAAAAGGAAACACAACAGAGAGGTAATTCCTCTACTGCTAGACCCACATGGAAATGTATGCAACTCGGAAGAAGATAATTTTGGCATCATCGAAGGGCACTTCACGGGACTCCTGGGAACCTCGAACCCCCTCTCCCACCATAGAAGGGACTGCATGGCTGCCATTTCTAGGGTTTCCCCCCGAAGAATACCACCCAACCTCCTCTCCCTACTTCATGCCCCTATCTCTGAATCAGAAATCATTGAAGTCATTGATGCCCTCCCCCTCGGTAAAAGCCCGGGACCCGACGGACTCACTAACGAGTTCTTTAAATCCTTCAAGCTGGTGGTTGCCACCCCTCTCCGGCTGGTTTGGCAAGAAGCGCTAAAGTTTGGTGCTCTTCCCTCTTGTCTAAATAATGGAATTATCAAGCTGATTCACAAGAAGGGGGAAAAAAACAGAATCGAGAACTGGCGGCCTATTACGATGCTCCAAACAGGATACAAGATCGTCGCCAAAGTCATTGCCAACAGACTCTCGTGCCACCTGAGAGCTTGGCTTAGTGAGGACCAAAAAGGTTTCATCAAAGGCAGGTCCATACTGGAAACCATTATGGATATTTGGGAAGGTATTCATTTTACAAATGAGTCTAATCAAGATGTGGTTTTCCTCAAGATCGACTTTGACAAAGCCTACGATAGGCTAGAATGGGACTATATTCTACAGTCGCTCCAAGATCTCGGATGTAGTCAGAAATTCACCAAGATGATCGCGACACTTCTCGGCAACGCAACGACCCAAATTAACGTTAACGGCAAACTTTCGAAGCCGATCCATCTTAAAAGATCTATTAGACAAGGGTGCCCGCTTGCCCCCCTTCTTTTCGCCATCGCCACTGAGGGGCTGAGCAGACTTGTGGCTCACCAGGTGGAGGCTGGCAATATCAAAGGCCTCCGGCTGCCCCACGACCACAGTCAAATCATCATGAGACTTTTTGCCGACGATATGAACGCGTTCGTTCACAATGATAATACCAGCCTGGAGACTTTCTGGAGGTGTCTTGATACCTTTTGTGAGGCCTCTGGATCCAAAATCAACCACAGTAAGACCGCTTTTAGGGCTATTGTCGGACATCAACCTGGCCTCCTCATTGATCATGGCTGTCAAATCATCCCGCAGGGCCAAATCTTTCGGCTGCTGGGTATCCCCTTGGGGTTTGGCGTCTCGATGGAGCAGAGATGGAACTGGGTGCTGGCCAAACTTGAAAACAAGCTTAATTACTGGAGAGGCATGCAAATCAATCTCGCTGGACGCGCGATGGTTATCAACACGTTCCTCCTCTCGTCTACCATCTATTTCCTTTCTTGCTGGAGACCGAATGAGCATGCCCTGTCCAAGCTGAATAGCATCTGCAGAAACTTTCTTTGGACGGGTGACCATAACAGAAGGGGGGTGCCTAAAATTAAATGGGCCATCTGCACCAGCCCTAGAGATAGCGGGGGGCTTGGTATCCTGGACATTGGGTGTATGGCCAACAAACTAGCTGCCAAATGGATGATTAAGGCTTGGTGCAATGGGGAGGCTTCGTGGGCCAAGCTGATCTTCAGGAACAAGAATGAGTTGGCCCTCTCGGGGTCCCCGAACTGGAAGAATCTTGACATCATGACCCTGCTATTCTCCCCGATACCTGTCTTCCCGAAAGGCTCCAATCTCGTGTGCTCTCTTTGGAAGGGCTGGAATATAGTCAAAAGCTTCATAAGAGTCAGCGAGGACTGGAAGTGGGCGGCCGGAATCAGACAAAACGACTCTATCTGGTTCCCGATACATGGCATCCGGAGCGTGGAGTCGTGGAACATTCAAAATGCCAAGAAGTTATGGAACAAAGGATTCAAAAAATGGAAACACCTCTGGAAACAGGACACCAACAACTGGATCAACTTCGAGGATATCGACCCTCGCATAAACATCTCCTACGAAGAATGGAACACATTGCAAAGCAGATGCCTCGCTTGGGATCGTCACAAGACTCGCGTCCTCATGGGACACGACACACCGAACTCGCTTGGCCTCAAATGGCACAATGGAAATAGCCTACTCAAAATCCCGAACATCAAAGAAACGGCTGACCTCCAGTTCAGTCTCAACAAGAAGTGGTGCCTGTCCTGGACGCGGCTCCGATGGGACATGAAATTCATGGGTATCTGGCACCCCCTAATAGAGATTAAGAAATCGGTCCTCTTATGGCAAATCCTTCATCGAGGAATCTGGACCAACCATAAGGCTAGCAAGATCTGTGGAATCCCTCCTTGGTGCAAACGATGCCACCGTGCTATCGAAGATGTCCCACACATCTTCCTTACTTGCCCCAACTCCTACAAAATCTGGCAGACGGTTGGAATGAAAATCAGACTTCAAAAACAACCTAGCTGGAAACAAGTCCTTTTGGGAGAAGCGATCGGCTGCTCCGCATCTCTCTGGAACGCCATCAGAGGGGAAGTCCTGTGGAAAATCTGGCGGGAGAGGTGTGCTCTCAACTTCGGAGATACCCCCAGGGAGTGGTCGATTGAGAAAACACTATTCCTCCTTGGCAAAAGGATTGTTAACAGTAAGAAATCCCCCCCCTTCAGACACCATCAAGTCCTCACTTTGATCAACAACAAGCTCAAACCCAAGTGGGCCCCGCACGAGGGCGATGAGAGGGTGATTAACCTTCTATGTAATGCAACCTAGAACTCTTTCAAGCTTCCCCTGCTTTGTGGGATATGGGGGGTCCCGAGGGCACTAGTCCCCTTCTATTGTAACTTTGTTTCTTTATTTAATTCAAGTCCGGGAGAGTAGGCTATTGCCGAACTTCCTTTATAAAAAAAAAAACATTTAGTCTAGTATCATGTTTGAGCTTCTTGGCTTTTTCAATGAAAAGAGTAGAATTTTTAACTCAAATCTACTTTAACTTAAGTTCAAGTCTTTGAATCATATCGAACAAAGACACTTGTCTAACTCAAGTCTAGCAAAGCTAGTTTAAATCTTCCAAAAGAGTAAGATGCTCCAACTTAAGTTCAATGTTATTAACACTTGCACCAAGTTCAAACTAATTTAAGTTAGAGCCTTTATGTAGAGAACATAAGTTCAAATATTAGGAGACTCGAACTTCATAAATTTGATTATAATCTATAATCTAAAGTTTAATAGTATTGATAATAAATTTGATGACTATGAATGAAAAAGTTCATGATAATAAATTTGATGACTATGAATGAGAAAGTTGATGTTATTATGTTGATATTGTTTTTTATTATGTTGATGTTATTATGTTGATATTGTTATGATCTAAAAGAAAATATTTGTTTGGCTTTCAGAAGCAATGGAAAACATGGATGAATTTCAAAGCAATGTTACCGATAATATATTTTCACTGGAAAATTTATCAAAAACAAGTGGGGGGAAGGTTCCTTCAAATAGGATTAAGGTTCAGAAATCTTTTGATTTAACACATAAAGAAGACATGAAATGGTTTGCTGACACTTATGATCATGAAGGAAACTTCAAAGCAGATGTACATTTATTCATGACAGATGTAGGATCTACATATGGTGATATGGGCAATATTGTTCATGTTAAAGAAGATGTAAATGCACCAGGCACACCGTGTTTTACGTGTAAAGTGCTTCTACATGGTGAGAATATTAATCCGAATAACTTTTGCTTATCATGAGAGACTTTTTGTTTGGATAATATGAAAGATAGTATGTCAAACTCTGATCAATCATTAGGCTCAATTGGATCGATCCAATCAATAGAAGAACTAGTGAAAATTATAAAAGAATCCAAAAGATTAACACAAAAGTCAAAATCTTTGAAGAGAAGCTCAAATGTATCTGGGAGATCTAAGAAACGAATGCTAAAAGGTTCTTCAAACAAAGATTTAGGATCATCATCAAAGTCTGTACAAAACGATGAAGATGTATCAATCCGACATTCAGATAATAGGAGTGAAGAAACAAAAGATATGGTGGTGCAACCACAAGAAAATAAAATGATGGATTTACTACTTGAAAAACAAGAATACTATGCTTTACGTCCTAATGTAGTATTTCATATTGATGTAAAAAGATTTTTTCCAACACCATCGAATTATGTATATCAAAAATTAAACAAAGATTGGTTGCGTAGATTAATGAGCAACTGAGGACTGAGAACAACTTTTAACAAAATTTGGAACGTGCCCGTCATTCTCGGGGCTCTATAGAGATAGACTAGTGAGTAGTAAAATGGAGATTTCTCCCAGACTACAAATCCAATGAGCATGAAATTGCATAATAGAAACTAGACTTTGAGAGCTATCCAACGCACATTAAAACACTAAAAATGGATGAGTATAGCTCGAGTTATGAGCTTCTGAAGTTACTGCTCTGAGTGAGCATAACAGAGAACAAAACAGAGAAGTAGAGAATGATGAATGTATCAATTCACATATGATTACAACCACATTGGCAATGAATATTTGCACAATGGGAGTAGAATGATAGAGCTATGGAGTAAGCTCTTCAATCTCTGCAAAATGACATGAAGTGGTCATGTACAAGGCTTGCGAATCACCTCTTCCTTCTTGCTCTTTTTATAGCTATTGTTGGAGGGAGTTTTGAATTCGAATTCAATTGGCTCCACCTAAAAGTGATCCCCAAAGTTAGGAGATATTCCCTCAGCTCACTAATTCTTGGTTTTAGGTAGTTAGAGCCACGACTTTGCTTTTTACATCATGGATGAGGTAAGACATTCTTTTTCTTTTTCCTTTTTGACAATTACAAGAGATAAAATGTACTCTTTTACAAGAGGTGTTCACATGACTACACATATGAGCATAAATCAAATAGTATCAAGCATGTAGGCGTGGGTAAAATGCACCAACAATAACCATGATGTGCCTTACACAGAACATCCAAGTGTTGACAAGATAATATAGCTTGTTGGAAGAACATTTAGGGGGCTTGGATACCTAGAGATGTCCACACATATGTTCAACAATGATTTATGTGTCAAGTCAACAATGCAGAAAGGGTAAAGACACCAGGTCTTTTGCATCCTTTATAGATCATAGTTGGGATAGTGTATCCATGGACTTCATAGTAGGGTTACCGCGGACCCAAATGAAGCGGGATAGTATCCTAGCTATGGTGGATAGATTGAGAAAAATAGCTCGTTTCATACCCATGCAAGAGATGATAGAAGCTCCACAGGTAGCGGATGTGTTTATCTAGCATGTCTTCAGATTGCATGGGTTACCGACATCCATAGTTTCAGATAGGGATGTCAAATTCACAAGACACTTCTAGAAGTTTGTATTTGAAAAATTGAAGGTTCATTAAAGATGAGTAGTAGTGATCATCCTCAAAAAGATGGTCTGATCAAGAGGGTCAACCAGATTTTAGAGGACATGTTGATGGCATATGTGTCTGGGAGACAGACAGATTGGGATAGTTATTTGCCACTAGTTGAGTTTGAACTATGGCATGAATCCCAATGTTTCTAGTACCATAGGCATGCCAAAAAAATGTCCTATTGGTTAAGAGTCCTTAGTGAACGTCCAAGCAAATTTAGAAATAGCTAAAGGCAAGATGTAGCAAGCAACTGATAGGGCTAAAGAGTATGCTGATAGGAAGAGATCTCCTAGATCGTTTGAGGAGGGAGACATAGTCTTTCTTCAAGTACCAACTAGATCTACTTCACTCTCCGCATTGAAGTGTAGTACGCTATCATCAAGGTTTTGTGGACCTTGGAAGATAGTTAAAAATCTAAGTGAAATTGCATACCGATTAGAGCTTCCTCCAAATTATAGAGTGCATCCAATATTTCATGTTAGTAAACTTCAAAAGTATATTTGCAAGGAGGATAATCTAATAAAAGTTATTGTTTCTTTGTAGGAAAATAATAGCACATATCATTCTCGAGATGGGATACTAGATCAGAGACAAAAGCGATTGAGGAATCGTGTCATCCAGGGGTATCTAGTAGCTTGGTGAGGACTACCACTTACTGACTCTACTTGAGAATCAGAAGCTCCGATTCGCAAGTGCTTCCCTTCATTGATCATTGAGGACAATGATCTTTAGAAGGATGAGAGAGTGTTAGACATTGATCCACAATGATTAGTCCATTGGATCCACAGGGATCATTCCATTTGATCCACAAGGATCAGTCCATGTGTGTGAGGGACAAGGGCCAGCTAG
This sequence comes from Ceratopteris richardii, assembly GCA_020310875.1. Taxonomy (NCBI): domain Eukaryota; kingdom Viridiplantae; phylum Streptophyta; class Polypodiopsida; order Polypodiales; family Pteridaceae; genus Ceratopteris; species Ceratopteris richardii. The sequence continues at coordinate 38,886,427 of CM035407.1, forward strand.
CCAAGGTCCCAAGCTCGAGGGATACCCTAAGGTACATTGGTAGTAATGGGAATTACTTAGGTAGTTATGGGAATAAGTGTTGCATGATGGCCACATATTCACACTAGACTATTCCAGATCATTGCTATTTTTATAATACATCATTGCTATTTTTAGAGTACAAGAGGGTATATATGGATGGAAGGCAAGTCACACACACATCATTCAAGTCTCTTTCCAATAGTGTGTATGTAGATGACTTGATTATTATAGGTGAACATGAGGAGGGAATCAAGTTTAAGATCTCTCACCTTGGAGATCTAAGTTATTTCTCAAGTACTGAATTCATATACAAGGAAAATGGTACTTGGCTTATGTAGAGAAAGTACATCTTGGATCTTTTGAAGAAGTATGGACTCACAAGGTGCAAAACATTGAGAAACCCAATAGAGGTAAACATAAAATCGACTTTAATGGAAGGTAACAAAGTTTAGTATCCACTTTTGTACAACTCTATAGTGGTATCTTTGAATTATGCCACTATCACAAGGCTTGACCTAGCTTATATAGTAGGTGTGCTATTTCAATTCATGCACACCTAGGGTTCCACATCTACTTGCAACTAAAGGCGTACTGAGATATCTGAAGGATACCTTAAATAAAGGAGTTTTCTATCCTTATGAAGATGATTTGCAAGTGAAATCATATGGAGATGATGATTGGGATGAATTCAAAGAAGATAGGAGACATAGAACTTGATATGTAGTTATGCTTGGCAAGAAGGTTATCTCCTACATGGCAAAGAAACAATCTAGTGTCCTGTCTTCTAAAGAAGTTGAATGTAGAGCTTAAGCACAAGTAACATGTGAGCTAATGTGGCTCAAGAAGCTCATGGTTGAACTAAATTTATAGGTTAATCAATTTCCAATAATGTGTGATAACATGACTAGTGCGTACCTATTTTCCAACCCTATGTTCGATGATAGGAGCAAGCACATAAAGGTACATTTTTACTACATCAGGGAGAAAGTGCTAGCTAAGGAGGTTCAAGTGCAACACATAAGTACCAAGGATTAGTGTAACATGTTCATCAAAGCATTAGAATCAATAAAGCTTACAAAGTTCAAAAGAGGCATTGGTTTGATGGAGCTACATTGAAGACTTGGATGTTGAAGCTTGGGGGAGTGTTGAAATTCAAGCTCCAATGTTAGGAGCTTATCGACCTTTTGGATGGATTCCACTTGGAGCATTGAGAAGCAAAAGGTCAAGCACAAAGATTGAAGTTCAAATGAAAGCCTCCTCATAACAACGAAAATCCACCTTTGACACTTAGGTCTGACAAAGCCTATAATTAAGGAAAAGAGCTCCATATCATGTAGAGAATCTTTTCAAGTTGATATTAAAGAATTTCACTTTGAATGTATGATACCCACATGTGTGTAAGCTCTCATGGGATTCGAATAAGCTAAGTACACCCCTTGCTTAGCAAGTCCCCTGCCTCTTTGGAGTTTTCCTTATGCTTTTTATAACCATATCTCACTCACATATTTTTGTGTGTAGGAGCTAGATAGCTCTAAGTATTGAGAGGATCTTCCATATCACTATCCAATTCTTGTAATATTTCATTTGTTAGAAAGTTATCCTTGTCTTCTATAGCTGTATTGAAGTTCATGTTCAAAATATGCATATTTTGTGAGAAATTGAACCAGAAGTGAATAGTGGTCTCTATATGCATGCCTAGTGAATGAAACAACTAGCCTATCTTGGAGGCATTGGTTCTCCCAATAGGATTCAACATTTTAAGTTAGATAACTTGCATTGGTTCCCTCAATAAGTGTGCAAAAACTCCTAGGTTCAATTCTTAAGAGTTCAAAGAATCATCATTTGAGTGCAGAGAGGTATCTCTGAGTGTTCGTGTGAGGCCCTCTATGCTTCAAGGTTGCATAGAGAAGGTGTAAATTGTCCCATCATACATACATGCATCATACATACATACATAGATACAATCATACACACACACACACACATATATATATATGTGTGTGTGTATGTATATGTATATGTGTGTGTGTGTGTATATATATATATATATATATATATATATATATATATATATATATATATATATATATATATATATATATATATATATATATATATATATATATATATATATATGTGTGTGTGTGTGTGTGTGTGTGTGTGTGTGTGTGTGTGTGTGTGTAGAGAGAGAGAGATGAAAGAGAGGTATATATGTATGCAAATGAAAGTTTGTGCATAACATTTGAGTACTCTAATGGTGTGTTCTATGAGGACAACTTGATACACTTAGAACATAAGTAATGAACAAAAGTTGTTTGGAGTATAAGCTTATGGGTTCATGGGAAACAATTAAACTATGTTCCTGAAAGTGTGGGATTAAAGTTGCTAATCACATGTATAGAAATACAAAGTATGCAAGCTATATGTGATACGTTATTTCTTTGTAGTGATTAAGGCCACACTCAAATTATTCAAGAAAAAGGATGGCATGATTGTGACTTTGATAAAGCCAATAGTTGTTAAACAACAAGGACTCTATGGAGCAAAGAATGATATGAAGAATTTTAGTGAATTGAAGACATCCTTGACTTCTAATTGCACTTATGGAAACAAAAAGAAGAAAAACTCAATTTGAGATGGATTCAAGTTGAATTACTATGCAAAAAAGCTTCTTAATCCACAAAGCTCCACAATTTGCAAAGGCTAATCCTCTATATTCAACTTCTGTAGATGATAGTGCAACAGTAAGTTGCTTCTTCGAGCTCCATGTGATAGGTTTGCTGCCTATCATGAATACATAACTTGAAGTGGATCTTTTGTCTTCCTTTGAACCAGCCCAATCAGCATCATGAAAGCCATTTATCTGCAATTCTTGATCATATCTATAAAACAAGGCATGATTGACTGTGTGCTTCACATATCTTAGCACTCGTTTGGCTCAATTTAAATTTTCACTTGTTGGAGTTTGCATAAATTGAGAAAGAGCTCTAACGATATAAGACAAAACTAGTCTTGTGACCGTAGCATAGATCTATGAACCCATAATACTCCTGTATGTAGTTACATCATGTATCTTCTCTTCATCGTTTGAACATAGCTTCACATTTGTGTCCATAGGTTGAGTGAGTGGTTTGCATTCACTCATTGCAAATATGAAAAGAACATCCAACGGGTACTTTCTTTGCATCAAGTGGATGCCATCTTTTCCATACACTACTTCAATGCCTAAAAAATATTTTAGCTCACCAAGATCTAAATTTTAAACTCCTTATCGATTTTTCTTTTTATCTCTTGTATTCCTGCAACATTATTTCCTGTTATGATGAGATCATCAACATATATGCATATGTACATCTACTTGCCTTCTTCTTTCTTCATGTAGAGAGAATGATCAGCACTACTTGGACTATACCCACACCTTGTGAGGTACTCAACCAACCTTTGGTTTCAAGCACGTGGTGCTTGCTTTAGCCCATACAAAGCTTTCTTCAATCTGCAAACAGAATCTGGATGCTTTATATTCAAATCCAATTGGTTGACTCATGTATACCTCTTCTTGAAGTTCACCATTGAGAAAAACACTTTTTATGTCAAGTTGGTACAATGGCCATCTCCTTGTTGCACTCACTGCAATCAAGGTTCTAATTGTTCCCATCTTTGCAACTGGGCTAAGTCTCTTCATAGTTGATGCTGTGAGTCTGCTTGAACCCTTTTGTTACTAATCTAGCTTTATGCCTAGCTAGAGAACCATCAATGTTTCTCTTTATTTTAAGCACCCATTTATTTGGAAAAATCTTCATACCTTCAACCTTTGGAACTAACTCCCATGTGTGATTGTCCTTGAGATCTTTTATCTCTTCTTGCATAGCTTGCTACCATTCTTTTTGTGTGCACACTTCTTCATATGCATCCGGTTCTTTGTCTTTGACCACCTGTGTCATATATGCAAAATGCTTTGCAATAAAACTATCATAGCTCAGCCTTTGAATTGGATACTTTGATCTAGAAACATCCTTTCATTTCTTTTTGAATATTGCTTCTTCAACCCGTTCAACTTTACCTTTGGTGTCGTCATCTCTTCATACTTTTCTTCACTTGCATTTGAATCACTATTTTGGGCAGCAGTTTCAGCTTCAAATCCTTCATAACCTGATGTTGGTGATGAGGAATGACTCCTTAGTCTCCCCTTCCATGTTGAGCTTTCTCCATGTGATGTAGAAGCTTCTCGTCCTGACATTTGAGTGCTTGTTTGCTGAAATTCTTCTTGGACAACGCCTCCATCACCTTCGTAATCTTCTTCAAGAATCTTCTCTTTCCTTTTTCTCCAAACCATGGTCTTAGATCATCAAATGCTACATCTCATGACACTCGTAGCTCATTTGCCACTAGATTGTAGCACCTATATCTGTTTTGCTCCGATGAATATCCAATGAGAATACATTTTTCTGACTTTGGCTCCATCTTTGTTCGTAGTTCTTGAGGAATGTGAACATAACACATACATCCAAAAACCTTGAGATGTCTAAGGTCACTTTTCTTACTGGAATAAAGCTCCTCGGGAGTTAAATTATGCACTCAAGTTGTTGTGCACTTGTTCATTGAATAAGCAACCATACTAGTTGCTTCAGCCCAATAGTTTAGTGGAACCTTCATCTCATTGAGCATGCATCTTGCAACTTTTGTGATATGTCTATTTTTCCTTTCAACAATTCCATTTTGTTGAGGTGTGTACCTACATATAAATTGTCGTTTGATGCCATTTTAATAAAGAAAATCTAAAAATTCTTTAGAGAAATATTCTCTTCCTCCATCAAACCTCAAGGTCTTTATGTACCATCCTATTTCCTGTTTTACCTGTGCTTTAAATCTCTTGAACATAGAGAGCACATCTGATTTTTGTTTTATGCAAAACATACATAATTTCTTGAATGATCATCAATGAAAGTGACAAAATATCTATTACCAGCCATCGATGGTTGTTATGATGGTCCCCATACTGTCACAAGGAAGGAGATAAGGAAGAGAACTCACACACACACTCTCACTCTCAAGAAGAAGCACACACACAGATTGAGGCAAGGAAGAATGATCTTCTTCTTCTATTACATAAAAAGGAATGTACAAGAATGACCTAAAAAACAAGAATACAACAAGTGCAATATATAAAGATCAGTACATAAGGAAAACTCTAATGTTCGCGAATGAGTGAGCTGTCAAGAAAAAAATGTGCCATCACTCTCGGTAGATAAATCTAATAAAGTTGAATGAAGTATCCCTGACATATATATTGGCGTGACCACTATACATGTCAGAGAAACGAAAAACTAATATATATCATCCTAGATCATCACATGTTGAGCTTGATATCTCAACACTCCCCCTCAAGCTCAATGTCATATCCTGTAATCCAAGCATCTCCTGAAACTTCTTCAACTTCTCAGCTTCAAGTGCTTTCATGAAAATATCAGCAACTTGCTCATCTGTTCTTACATAAACAAAATCAATATCACCGGCTAATACCTTCTCTGTGATGAAGTGATAATGTACCTCGATATGCTTTGTTTTGGCATGAAAACTAGGGTTTTGTGCTATTTGTATGTTGCTAAGATTATCACAATAGATAGTGATACCTGGCTTTTGCACTTCCACACCTAAATCTGCAAGTAGCATCTCCAACCATGATGCCTCACATGTTGCCATTGCAACACCTCTATACTCCACCTCTGTACTCGAAAAGGCAACAGTGGGTTGCTTCTTGGAGCTCCATGTGATAGCTGCACCTCCAAGTAAGAATAGAAAGCCACTAGTAGATCTTCTATACGGAGTACTACCAGCCCAATCTGCATTGGTGTATCCATGAACCTGCAAATCTACACCAGCTTCATAAAACAATGCATAATCCAAAGAAGCACTAACATAACGTAGAGTGCACCTTAGAGCATCCAAATGTGGCTTCCTGGAAACCAGCATAAACAGGCTTTCAAGTCCAACAATTTTAGATTAAATCAGGCCTTGTAATTGTGAGATATATAAGACTTCCCACAATTTTCCTATACATAGTAGCATTTTCCAATGCTTCACCTGATGTGGTATCCAACTTCAAATTCTGATCTAATGGCATAGAAATTGGCTTATAATCAGTCATACCATACTTTTGTAGCATATTCAAAGCCTATTGTCTTTGTGACATCCATATACATGTTTCTGTATGTATAAACTGAATGCCCAAGAAATAGTGCAGCACACCAAGATCTTTCATGTCGAATTCCTGCATAAGAAGTTGCTTTACCTCTTTGATGCTTTCTTCATTATCACCACCTAAAATCAAGTCATCAACATAAATAGCCACAATCATGATGCCATCATCAGCCTTCCTCGCATATAGTGAATGATCTGCATCACACACAAAAAACCCAATGCTGGCTAAGTAATCAACAATCCTTGCATGCCATGCACGAGGAGCTTACTTCAACCCATACAAAGCCTTTTGCAACCTACAAACATATTCTAGATGCTTTGAATGTTCATATCTTTGTGGTTGGTCCATGTATACTTCTTCTTGTAACTCACCATGTAAGAAAGCATTCTTCACATCCATTTGATGCAAAGTCCATCATTTTTGCTATAGCTAATGCAACAAGTGTTCTGACAGTTGACATTTTAGCTATAGGGCTGAATGTTTCCTCATAATCAATGCCATATGTCTGTGCATATCCTTTAGCTATCAATTGTGCTTTATACCTGCTTATGCTACCATCAGCATTATGCTTTACCTTGTAAACCCATTTGTAGCCCATGGGTTTCTTTCCTTGCGGCAATGGAACCAGCTTCCATGTATCATTCCCATAAAGTGCAGCCATCTCCTCATCCATAGCTTTTTCCCAATCTGCATTTCCAATTGCATCTTCAAAAGAAGAAGGTTCAGCATCTTGTATTACCATGGTCATGTAGGCACAATGACGAGCCATATAACTGTCATACATCAATTGTTGCACTGAATTCCACATCCTCCTAGATCTTCTTGGTCTTGGGTCACTTCTCCTTGTATCATCTGCATGTGCCCTTCTTACTCCTAGAGTCCTCACAGAGGGCAATCCAAGTTCCTCATCAAAGCTCTTTTTTGAACCGCTTGAATCTCCATCAATGTCTTCAAAACCGGCACATGTTTTACTACCAGTAGAAAGCTTTTCTTTATCTTTCTTGGATGTATTTCATAAATTTGTTGGACTAAAATTTCCATGCAATCTTCCACTCCATGGATTTGAGTTGAACTATTGCTTGGTGATGCATCCGGTCCACTCAAAACTTGAGATTTTCCACTTGATTATTCACCATTTTCTTTGTCATTTGGTTCAAGATTCAGTCGTTCTTGGGCATCTACATAGAAGCTTGACATTTCATCAAATACCACATCTCTGCTCACCTTCACCTATCCTGTGAGTGGGTTATAACAATTGTACCCCTTTTTCTCAAGGGAGTATCCAATAAAGACACATTTTTCTACTTTTGGATGAAGCTTCATCCTCAAATCATTTGGAACATGTACATATGCAATAGAGCCAAAAACTTTCATATGTGATAAGTTTGGCTTTTTACCTGTAAACTTGTCTTTAGGTGTATCTTGATGTACAATAGCAATTGGAATTCTATTCATGATGTATGCAATCATATGCACAACTTCTACCCAATAACAATGAGGCATATTCTTTTCAGCCATCAAGGCTCTTCCTATTTCTGTAATCTAATGCCATCACTCTCGGTAGATAAATCTAAGAAAGTGCAATGTAGTATCCCTGACATATATAGGCGTGACCACTATACATGTCAGAGAAACAAAAAATTGATATGTATCATCCTAGATCATCACATGTTGATCTTGATATCTCAACACATACATCTGTGTGTATCAAGTCAAGGACATTCCTTGCTACATAGTTGCTCTTCTTGAATGGTTGTTAAGTTTTCTTTCCTGGTTGGCATGCTTCACAAAACTCATGCAGTCCAACATCATTGAATCTTGGAAGAACTCTTACCACTTCATGGTTACTCATGTCCTTGAGCTTGGGAATGTTGATATTTCCAAACCTTTTGTGCCAAAAATTGATTTCAACAATCCTCTTTTTTCCAAAATGAATATACATCACCTTTCCATGTGATTGTTGCATGTCCATGATATCCTTTCTCTACCGTTTGTCCTACTGAAATTAAATTCTTTGCAATAGTAGGAACATGAAGAACATTAGTCAATACCTTCTTATCTCCAAGCTTGAGTTCTCCAACATGCTCAATTGTGTGTTGCGTTTCATCACCAATCTCCAGACATCCTTTTCCACTTTGATCTTGTAGATTTGTGAATAAATCTCCTTGGCATGTCATATGATTGCTACAACCTGAATCTATAAACCATTTTTGATCATCACTTCTCAGGCTATTGTACTCATGCTTCATGGCAAGCATGGTTTGATTGTCTCCTTCACTTGATGTACTCACATAGATATGTTGGCTCCTTTGGCTTCCTCCATTTGGCCTTACATCCTTTTGTCAACAACCATTTGCATAATTTCCAACTTTACCACAATGATAGCATGTTATACCTTTATGAGAATTGGATGAACCTCGACCTCTTTCTCTATTTCGTCCTTGACCTCTTCCATGTGTGTTGTCATTTGAGGTGTCCTTGTTGTACTCTAAATTGTGTTGGCTAGAATTCGTGTTGTTGTAGCTTATTCCTCTTCCTTGCGAGCCTCCTCTTGAGTGAGTTCCTATACCTTGACCTGCATATAACATTTGGACATGGTTGTCCTTGCCTTTGTTGATTTCTCCTTATTGCGCAACATCTTCAGCCACAAGATTTGGTATAATCTCATCGAATGTTGGTAGAGAGTCTCTATAAAGAATGTTTGTGATGAGGGGCTTCCACTTCTCTTCACTCCTCAAGACATTGAGGGTTGTTTGGACGATGTATTCCTCTTTTATCTTACATCCAACTCATGCTAGCTGATCTCAAATCTCATTGATCTTCAACCTATAATCACTAATGCTTTTGTTCGAGCTTTTCTTCATGTTGTTGAGCTCGTTTTTTAGTTGCATCTTCCGAGACCTTGTTGAGATAGCATACACCTTCTCTAATGCTTCCCAGACTTCTTTGGCTATCTCTAGGATTTGCATATGACCAATCATTGTGTTAGAAACAACTTGAACATCACCCTTCAATTCCTCTCTTCTTTATGCTGGAGTAATGTTGGGATCTTGAAGGTCCACTAGTTGTGGATCATCTCTTGTAACTAGACTCCATAAACCTTTACCTTTAAGGTAATTTGTCATTCTATACCTCCAAGATTGAAAATTATCCTTATCTAACTTCTCAACTTGCTGTCCTAAATCAGCCATTGAAAACTTCCAAGTTTGAAGTTCACCTCAAATATGTTGTGGTGCTCTTTCTTGACTTTACAAAGCTCCCCCTTGATGTGTAGCTTCTTCTTTGCTTTACTTCAGTTCCAATGCTTTGCCTCTTCAAGATCCAATTCTCCGTTGTTGAGCTCTGATACCAACTATTGGAGAATTCCTCTCCTATGTGCAACAGAAAGTGTAGAAGACCTTCTCAGGATAAAGACCTTCACCTATAACTGAAACTTAAAATGAGAAGTGGTATCAATTAAAGAATCCAATGGACTTGAGACTTTGTTCAATCAACCTATATAGTAATAGATTTCAAATGAACTATCAAAGACTCAATTTGGAGTAGTTTTGTTTTGGAAACTCTTTGCCTCAGAACAGGTTTCTTGTCCATTTAGTTAGGCTGAAAACTAGACTTCACTAAAAAATGAATAAATCATAGAGCATGGCGAATCTCACAAAATATTTTAGATAGGAGAATTACAAATATAAGCTTTCCAAAAAATATTTAAACTCTAGAAATGGATACATACATTGAGAGATATGACTCTTGCAATTAGGCTACCCAGAAATTAGTATGCAGCTGGACATAGTATATGAGACTATAGAATTACAAATATAAGCTTTCCAAAAAATATTTAAACTCTAGAAATGGATACATACATTGAGAGATATGACTCTTGCAATTAGGCTACCCAGAAATTAGTATGCAGCTGGACTAATGATTGAAACCAAATGAACTACCTACACGGGGACTTCAAAGCCTTCTTCCTCTATTCTTGAGTGTCCTCCATTGCCTCGTTTGTAGCCAAATGACCATGATCTCTCATGATGAGTTTGAGAGCTCTTCTCCATAACTCCTCCACTACTTTGAGTAGCCACTCTTCTCTTCTAGTTTAGTTTTTTTATTTGATTCTCTTTTGGCCTCCACTACTTGCTGAAGTAAATGCTTCCATTTTAATTTTTGTATTTTCCTTCTATTTAAAGAAAATCCTTTTTGCAAAATATATACAACCTTGCTTCTTTATTTTTACCAATGCATATGAAAACAAAATGGAATTCGATGGTGTGCATAAATCTATGAAACTTAGTGATTTTTAGGAACTGGTCTACCTAGTGTCAAACTTAGAATTCATACTCTTCAAGAGTGAGTCCATACATGGAATGAATTTAAGCATATGTTATAGGAATCATATTACCTGTAGCACTTGTCCATTCCCACACAACAATCATTTAGAGAGTGGGTGGCTACTCTCAATGAAGGCCTTGAGGTGAGTAAATGGTTACAAAGGTCTAAAGAATGATTTGACTAGTTGGATGAGTTTTATCAAGATTCTATAGCACACGATAAAGTTGACCAATTTATTTAGAGTGTGGACCATGATTTGACCCTATACCTAGAATAATTCTAGGATGATTTGAGATATTCAATGGAATTGACTAGATAGTGGGATAGAGTCCATAGGGTAGTGTCGATGCTCATGAGATAAAAGAGATGGAAGTCACATTTAATACAGGATAGAGTTGAGAACACTCCAAATTTACCAATGTCTACTTTGAGACAAATGATTTGTTTGGAATCGATTTAGAATGGTATAGAAAAACCTTTGAGTTAACCCTGTGTTCCTATATTAATCAAATACATCCATAAATAAACAAGACCCATGAGTGTAGAACAAAATAGACTTAGAGAGGAATTTCCTAAAGATACCATTTCAATTCATAAAGATGAGGACAAACAACAATGTGCGGATGATGACTTTTGGGTCTATGTACATCAAGTCGAGAAAGAAGATGAAGGATAGCACGTGATGAGCTACAATGAGGATAAAGAAAGTGTTTGGAACATGTGAAGGCTTCTAAGAGAGAAGGATACGGGGCATTGGTCATTTCCACATCTAGAGTTGAAGATATTCTCATCAACACACCTCAAGAAGTAGGATGGGTGAAAGAGATGAAACTTATTCAAAGGAGCATGAAGTCCATGACGAAATTATTTCTAGACACGATCTTTCAAGTGGGGATGATTTGGTACTCAATGATGAAGTTTTTACTGATCCTTTGCATGAAGAGTTGTTCTAATTCAATACATTGTGGATATTTGTTTTCTATGGGTGTGAACTCTAGTTTTGTATCTCAAGATGCCATTGTAGATTTGATAAAGCACCAGTTTAGAATTGGATGAATTTGATTGTGAACAATATCAAGGATTGATTGAATCATACTCATATGATGAGTGTATTTTTGAAGAGAATTTTGTGACTAGTTGATTTGAGATGAAAACATCCAAAATTACAAAATGAATGGATCATTTGAAAATGTGCTCTTTCGATATGAAATACTAACTTTAGCTATGAGTTTATGAATCCAAATATTGATCGAGAGCTAATTGTTGATCTAGAGTTTGAAAGGATTGTGAGAAAGGCAATTACTTTTGATTTGATTATTTTTTTTGATATGTAGACATATTATTGAGAGATTCTATCATGGATTGCAAAGATATGCAATATCAAAATTAGATTAGGAATGCATGAACTTTGTTTTCATGTTTCTCATAGTTTTTCAAGTTTCAATGTGCTTCACAAGAGATTAAAATGGAGATAACATGATGCAAATTAAGACGGAAGATGAGAGATCCTTTTTATTAGTAGCACTGATTAATGCTTTTTCATTTTGCACTAATATAAGGTTTGAATGCATCTCAACATAAGCATGATTGCATTTGTAAGGAGCACATGATTCTGTTTCCCTTAGATGCATGATTATTTAGACATCAAAATAATTTTTAAATACCACGAATAAAAGTAAGATTTGAGTCATGAGTAGAGTTGTGATTGGAGAAAACTTCTTTGATTAGAAATCATGAGAACCTCTTTCATATTTGCATCATGATGGAGAGAACTTGCATTTAGGGTATGCAAAAATTGGTTTTGTAAGCGCATGGAGTTTTGGAACACATCCATGTGCACATTACTTAATTTGTAAATAGCATGATAGAATCTAGAGTTTGAGGTTTAGTATGAAAGCTTCATCATCAAAAGCATAATACTCTTTTAATTGCACCATGTTGTTTTCCGATGCACTTAGAGTATGCATGTGTTAAGTCCACACTTCATGATCATGCACAAAAAAAAGTTTCTTTAAAAATCCATGCAATTAATGTATGCTGAGCATACTTGAAATGTCAAATAAACTTGGAGATATGGAAGCAAAGACAATTGTTTGAGCATTTGGAAGATGCACAAGTTTGGAGGGGGTGGATATCATTCAAAGTTTGCAAAGATATTCTTGTGTGGCTTTGAGCATAGGAAAAAGATGAACATATATGGAAGTTTTATTTTTGTATGGCTCTCACGATAGGCAAAAGAAGAACACATATGGAAGTTCTATGTCCAAAAAGAATCTTGAAGGAGTTCATAATAATCCTTGATTGCTATCATAGGAGTGCTTCGTATTTGCAAAAAAATTATGAGTTCTCAATGTCATGCCATCATTTTAATTGCTGCAGTTTGTGTTTTATTTTTCCTATGAAGTAATGAGGCTACAATTGAAATGCAGTTTAGAGAAAAAGACAACGTATTGGGAAATGATGTAGTGGCAAAGTATGATTTTTCCATGACAAAATTTGAGATGAACATTAGTTTAAAAGGAGGGGCATATGAAATGGAGGAAACTAATTTTTTTGGAGACAATAAATTTGGGCATGAGAAGAGATAGCAGTGACTTAGAATTGGTGGTTTTGCATGGGACCTCTTGCATGCTAAAGAGGAGCCTCATCTTAGAGACAGGGAACTCAACATATCCAAATAGAGGAGGATGCATGGAGAGAGAGAGAAGCACAACAAGGTTCCAAGGACACAAAAACTATGATGCATCTTTGATTAGGAAGGGGGCTTCAGAGGTTGAAAAGAGGGATCCTCGTTCATGATGGCAGGAGAATAGATGCTTTTTCCAAATCACTTTATTGAAGAAAGTCTTGAGATTTTAATAAAAATAATATTCTTTCTAGGCTATAAGAACAATCCGGATTGATCATTCAGCATGCAAGCAACAAGCAACGACAAGAGGAGATGAAGAAGCATCTTGTGAATGTGCATGTGATTGAAGGAGGGAGTGGACATGGAAGGAGAGGAGTGTTAAGTGTTTTTTTCCAAGAGGAAGTTTAGCCCAATCCTAATGTCCCTTATAGCTTAAACTTGATTGAAAGAACAATTGTACAAGTGAAGGGGCATAGTAGCCATGTGACCTCCCATATTCTAGAGTACGGTAGGGGCAGAGGGAATTTCCGGTGGAGCGGTGAAATGCGTAGAGATCGGAAAGAACACCCACAAAGCAAAGTTTAGACTACCTGAAGATGAAACTTGCACTACAACATATGAGCCCTATACCGGTCCTTATACCAATGGAGATCCACAATGGGGAATTCACCTGCGGCATTGGTATAAGTGTTAGTATGATAATACTGACACGTGTCAATATGGGCATCGGTAAAAGCATTGGTATGTCTTAAGTACTATCGATATAAGCATCAATATGAATGCAAGTACTTTTTCATCGATATAAGCACCAATATTGACCTGCAAACGGACAATATGAGCATCAATATGAAACTCGCCAATATAAGCATGGGTATATCCTTGGGGAAAATCATCGGTATAAGCATTGGTATGGTCCTAGCCATATAGATGCTCATATCAACACCCATATGGATGAACAAATCTCTGAAAATGTTTTTGGGTAGAGTGTATTGTCTCTTGCTGCATCAACATGACAATGTTGTTATGTAGCAAAGGACAATACACTCTGCCCAAAAAAATTGAGTACCTGTGACATGTACTCTAGTGGTTACCGATTTAGGGTTTAGAAGACCAGCAACCAAAACAGATTTGATAAAGCAAAACACATTTTTAAACATAAAAGAGATATGGGAGCAGAATGAACCATGAACCATGTACAAAAGAGATATTCCATAAATAAATCATGTACAAAATTGTGGCAAATCACTACCATATATGAACCAAATACAAAATATGGCAAACCACTCCCATATATGTGCCAAATACAAAATGTGGCAAACCGCTACATATATGAACCAAATACAAAATGTGGCAAACCATCACTATATATGAATCAAATACAAAACTATGGTGCACCACTACCATATATGAGCCAAATAAAAAACTGTGGCACACCACTGCCATACACAAAACCAAAGGGATCAAAATATCTATATATGTAGTCTTGCAACAAAGCACATTCATGAAAAAAAAAAGAAATGATGTTTATAGAAAACAACTAAAAAACACTAAACCAAGTTTAGAAGCTCACCTTATAGTAGATGCTCCCATGAGATGACCGCACTGAGTCCCTCCGAGTCCTCCAACAATGCAACCAACCCATCATGATATCCATAAGCCTCCTCTGCTTGTGTCGGAAGATGACTCACTACCAATTCCTACAATAAATATGCAATGTTACCATTAGTGTCCATGTGAAAGGCCAAATGGCTTCCAAACACTTTTGTATATGTCTCTTTAATAAAACATATAGTGGCCTCGTCAGCCATCAACTGTAAGTTTGATTTTACTTGTAACACCTAAGAAGTCTGTGTTCATGCTCCCTGTGTACTCTATCTTTTTGTGTATTCTATAGCCTCTATGCAAAGCACCATGTGTGATGCTTGGATATCCATTCTTTACTCTGAGGATATCATCATGAAGCTCTCCAGAAGGAGAGCGCACTGTGGTGCATCGCCATCAGCCTTTGTGCGTAGTATTGTGTGCGGCACTTGGAGCTCGGTTTTCTACTCAGAGGATATTATTGTTGAAGCTCAAGGTCAAGGACAAAGCATGGAAGCGCATCAAGGAAGTGGACACACAAGAAGAAGGAGCAAGTAGGGAGCTCCAAGAAGCACCTCTCAAATTTTTAGAAGAAATCCCTATAAAAATTGTGATCTTTATCACTAAAAACCATTGTAAATATCATTTTCCATTTTTGTAACTCCATTTTGTTCAAGCCAACGAATGCTCGAGCTTGAGGAGTATTACAACTATCATCCTACCAGTTTTCATAATTTTTAGAGTCCGTTCGAGCCCCCAAATAAGCCCTGGAACCTAATTTTTAACTAGGTCAGACACTAGGTTTGGACAGGGCCAAAACCACTCAAAAAACTATAAAAAGGGCTGGAGAGCTCATTTTTGGGGTTATCTTGTTGTAGTTTTGAGATTTGTAAGAGATTTCTTTTGTAATCGAAGCTTTCCATTGTTCCACTCTTTGGTCTTTGCTCTTACCTTGTGTGCATGTGTGACACTCTAGCACAATGGCAAGTAACGACGTGAGAAGATACACCTCATAAATGTCAATCCGTGGAGACGTGAGGACTGGTATGAAGACCATGAGCAAGTGATGGCACAAGTGCGTGAGTGAAAGCACACAAGCATGCACACACATACACGCTTGCACACAAGGTAAGAGCAAAGAGCAAAGAGTGGAACAATGGAAAGCATCGATTACAAAAGAAATCTCTTACAGATCTCAAAACTACAATAAGCTAACCCCAAAAATGAGCTCTCCAGCCCTTTTTATAGTTTTTTTAGTGGTTTTGGCGCTGTCCAAACCTAGTGTCTGGCCTAGTTAAAAATTAGGTTCTAGGGCTTATTTGGGGGCTCGAACGGAGTCTAAAAATTATGAAAATTGGTAGGATGATAGTTCTAATACTCCTCAAGCTCGAGGACTCCTCGTCTTGAACAAAATGGAGTTACAAAAATGGAATATGATATTGACAATGGTTTTTAGTGATAAAAATCACTATTTTTATAGGGATTTCTTCTGAAAATTTGGCAGGTGCTTCTTGGAGCTCCCTACTTTCTCCTTCTTCTTATGTGTCCACTTCCTTGATGCGCTTCCATGCTTTGTCCTTGACCTTGAGCTTCAACAATTATCATGGAGCTCTCAAGAAGGAGAGTGCACTATGGCGCATCACCATCGCAATACTTCATTCGTATCAGACAATCTCGATGCAAAAGCTTTGTTCCTTTTGTGCGAACAAAGAGAGCACCCACCCACCCACCCACCCAAGGCTTTATTCAATGCTTACAACTAAGGTGGCAACCAAGGCATAGACCTTGGCATACATTGTTATCCGAGTCACCAAAGTCACCATTGGTGCCATTGACTGTGCACGAAGGAGGGCCTCAACGATCAAGGAAGAGAAAGGTTCTCAATACTTCTCGAAAGGTCATCCATCCCAGTACTATTCCCCCCAGAGCTCGCTTAACCGTTGCAATTTCTTGCCACTAAGATAGACTCTTGTAGTGCTTAAAGAAGGGGAAAGACTAAGGTTCACACTATCTTCAACAAGTTTTGGGCCCTCAAAGCTTCATTCTTTGCTTTCAAAGCCTATTTTTGAAGTAGTTTTGGGGTGATTTTTGGAGCCATTTTGGAGTACTTTCGTGCATATTTCTCTCTAGAGAGGTCCAAGAACATCACGAAAAGTGTTCTTTGTACTTCTTCGACAATGAATGTTCACCTTTTGGGTTGTGTTTTCAGCCATACTAGTTAATATATAGGTTTCTTGAAAGGTTTTAGTTGTGATGGCAGCAACCACCACAAGTCTATGCAAGTTTTTGAGCCTAAAGAACATAGTTGAAAGACATTTGCAAGTGTTGTTGGCCAGTGTTTTGCGTGGTGAATTTAGCTTTTCAATGCCATTTTATGGCATATATTGATAACATACACACTATGTATGCTTCTATACCACTTATGTATGTCCATGTGGTCATTGATATAGTAGTTACGTTTTTGCATAAAGCCTTTTATGTTTGATAAAGAGGGTCGTGGTGAATTTTTCTTATCTAGGAGACACCCAAATGTCAGGATCTCTTTGGTGATGTAGGTGGAAGCCTTACCTAGCCTCATCATAGGAGATGTATGGTAGTTGTTCATAGGTTCTCGATAAGCCTAGTTGGCTTCTTTTGGGTAATTGATTATATGTAGTGGAGTCATTGATTCATTATGTAGGTAAACATATCAATACTTGAAATTTTATGAGATTTTGACACTAGTAATATGCTAATTTTGTAGAGGATACTTCGACAATTTTTTTCTAGATTTTTTGGTTTTTTAAACTATACAATGGTCGATTTACTCTGTCATACACTTACTAGTGTGAGCACCTTATTCTCACATAATCCTTTTGATTGGCCTTACTATTCACTAATTCATTTTTTTGGGAAGGCTACTGAATTCTCTCCCAAAATCTAACAATTGTGTCATCCTTCTTTGAGCCTTAGTGGTGTTTGGACTCTTCTAGCTCCATTATCATTCTATTCAATTCTCTACCATCATGGCATCAAAGATCTTAGGCATGTCTGGTGGATCAGAGTCTAGTGCTAGTGTTCCTAGGAGGAGCTATAACTTGCAGGGCAAAGACTATTTTGAGATTAAACAATTTGATGGCAAAAGCTTTGCTCTATGGAAGAATCGGATTAAATATGTGATAATTCAGAAGAGGCAATGGAAGCTAGTAAATGGAATCTCAAAGAATCATGTTGACATGGATGAAGATGATTGGGATGAGTTAGATGAAATGGCTAGGTCTACCATTCGATTGCACTTGGCAGCTTATGTTTACTTTACAATATTACACTGTGAAAGTGCAAAGGTGCTTTGGAAGAAGTTATGCAATACATATGAAAAAGAGATGACAATAAAAAAGGTTTATTTATATCATTCTCTCATTCCAATGGAAGATTTGGGGCAAAAAGTGGAGTTGTTGGACAAGGAAAACTACCAACCTTGGAGGCTTAGAGTTACAAATTACCTTATGGGAAAAGGGCTATGGTCCATAGTGAATGGAGATGAAGAAAGAGCTGATATAGACCTTGAAGATCTAACCACTATCAATGCACAAAGGAAGGAGCTCAAAGGGAAGAGCAATGTTCCTCATCTCTCAGGTAATTTCTAATGCCATGGTTGGTTATATACAAAATTTTTATAATGCCAAGGATGTATGGGATGCTTTGGAAAAGCTTTATGCAACCTCTACATGAACTAGGAAAATGCAACTAAAAAATGAGTTCAACACCATGAAAAAAGTTAGTAGCCAAAGTGTGGTTAAGTACACACTCAAAATCAAGGATCTAAGCGATCAATTAGCATCAGTGGGATGCAAAGTTGATGATGAAGCTTTCATTCAGGTCACTCTCAATGGATTGAGAGGAGATCACAAGTGGAAGCCTCTCATTACCACTATCATCTATCGAGATCCATTTCCATGCTCAGAAGACCTCATTCCTCACTTGGTGGCTGAGGACGCATCATTCAGAGATTCATCCAAAAGCAAGGAAACTCATGGTTAGGTCCTATACTCTTTGAGAGGCAAAGGGAGAGGTGGAAGAAGAGGAAGAGGAAGAGGAAGAGGAAGAGGCTACAAAAATCAAGGCAACCACCAAAGCAAAGAAGAAGGAGAGAGCTCAAGTGACTCTACATCCCAATCAAAGGCAAGAGATGGATGCAAAGAAAGAGGAGCCTACAACCCCCACAAAGCTATGATTTTCTATAATTGTGGCAAACCAAATCATATAGCTTTAGATTGTAGATATAAAGATGGTAAATGCACTCAAAGAAAGCAAGGGAACTATGCAAATGCTTCAACAAGGAAACAAGTAATGGCCAATTGCTTGCTATGAAACATGGTTATTCAAAGGATGCTAATTATGATACCAAATGGTACATAAACTCAGGGTGCAACAATCATGTCTTGTGAGGGTGATATATTCACCAATTTGCAAGTTCCAAAGTCTAAAGGTTGGGTGGAGACAAGTGAAAACATTGAGCATGTCATAGAGCACATTGGAGATGTGAGAATTGGATGTGACAAATCAGCCAAGGTGCTTGAGAAGGTATTGCATGTTCCATCTACTACTAGGAACCTTATTTGAGTAGGGAAAATGGTAGAGAAAGGTTTGTAGGTCACATTCAATGACAAAAGGATGCTTTATAAGGAATCCTAAAGATGGAAATAAGCTTGTTGCTCAAGGAAGAAAGGAGGGAAGAATGTTCACCTTGGATGTATCTCAAAATGCAAGCAACATATGCTTTGTTATGATTGGCAATCAAAGGATTGT
This sequence comes from Ceratopteris richardii, assembly GCA_020310875.1. NCBI lineage: Eukaryota > Viridiplantae > Streptophyta > Polypodiopsida > Polypodiales > Pteridaceae > Ceratopteris > Ceratopteris richardii. Next base: position 38,905,971 of record CM035407.1, read on the forward strand.
TGAACTTGACCTTTGGCACAAGAGAATAGGGCATGTCAACATTCCTAGGCTAAGGAATATGAGAAAGAAAGAGCTTGTAAGAGGGTTGCCCATGTTTGAGAACAAAGAACTTCATGAATTTTGTGAGGCTTGTCAACTAGGGACGCAAGCAAGAAAACCATTCCAAAGGAGCCCACATAGGGCTGCAAATCTCTTGGATCTCATCCACATTAATGTAAGGGGACCTTCCAAGGAGTCATCCATAGGAGGATCAGGGTATTTTGTTACATTTATTTATGACTATTCTAGGAAATTTTGGATATACATCATTAAAGAAAAATAAAATGTGTTCTCTATGTTCAAGAGGTTCAAAGCAAGAGGTTGAGAAGGAGACATGTAAATATATCAAAGCCCTAAGGTCTATTGGAGGGGGAGAATACTTCTCCAAATAATTGAGCTCTTATTTGTATGAGAATGGTATTGAAAGGCAATTTATATGCATGTATACTCCCCAACAAAATGGGGTGACTGAAAGGAAAAATAAGAACATTGTTGAAATTGCAAGGTGTATGATTAATGAAGCATACATGCCTTTATTTTATTGGGTTGAGGCTATTTATACTTCATTTTATTTGATGAATAGGGTACCTACAAGTGGTGTGCATGAGTTGACTCCAAATGAGGCCTACTATGGTAAGAAACCAAGTGTGGAACATCTCAAGGTTTTTGGATGTACTTGCTATGTGCACATTCCACAAGAGGTAAGATCTAAACTTGACGCAAAATCTGAAAAATGTGTTTTTATTGGCTATTCTACTCAACAAAAGGGTTAAAAATGCTATAAGTCTTACACCAAGAAGTTTTATGTACCAAGAGATGTGGTATTTAATGAATTGAAACCTTGGTATGTAGGCAAGGGAAAAGAAAAGGTAATAGATGATGACTTGGATGATGTATCAGTTTGTCGTAAAGGTTATATGCAGGTTGAATCAACTCAAATGTGTGGGCCTTAGGCTTCAACATCAAGATCAGCTACCCAAGTACACATGGGAGAAAGAAGAATTCTATCACAAATATTTGACCCTCAGACTTGTCTTGCTTGCTCGCTACAAACCTTGCCTTTCTGTGTATCTTGGCTATTCTAGAGTTCTTGGCCTATAGACTTGCATTTCTTTCTTAATGAAGATGAGTCCACCTATGATCTCTATTCTTTACTCTTAGGTAGATAGATAGATAGAACTACCCCGTCTGCTCATATTGAACTGTTATGGAATCAAGATATGATTTCTTATAAAACTAGAAACTTTAAAGTCTATGTCTCAACTCCTAAATCTAGGAAGTTTTTGACATGACTTTTTTTCACTATTTCTAAATATGGCCTCCTAATAAAACTTGATTTGCCCTTTTTATTCCACAAATCTAAATTCTATACTCGTAAAATAAAATTCTTTGCTCTATACACATAAAAATGTGCAGTAGAAATCATGGTTATGTAATTATAGTAACTACTTATGAACTAGATACTTCATTTATAAGCATCCTAAACTTGTAGGTGTTTTTAGACTTCTCGTCTAAGGTGTCAAATTACCTTGAGACCTCTTACCTCTTAGTTTCTAACTCATGAGACCTTGGTAAAACTAGCCCTTGTCTCAATTTGTCCTTTTTGCAAAAGGACAATTCTTTTCGCTTGAAAAAAATTCTCATCTCTTTCTAGATGTATTACCTTACATATTTCAAATCTTGAATTTATTCTTTTTAATCAAAATACCACTTTCATTCTTCTAGATCATGGAATCTTTGAGGATGAAATATCCTCTATTCTAGGTTCTAACTATAAATCCTAGAATTCGTAGCTATGAAACTATTAAGTTCCTCATTCTAATGATCTTGGAAACACTTTCCTTTGTTGTAAGACCGCCCTTGGCTTATCCTTGAATTAGTTTTGTCCAAAATAGTGATATCTACTAGATATCCATAATCTTATATGGTGCTTTGATGAGAATGCTACTAATTATTCATCTGAGTCATTATATAGTTTGAATATTCTATGTATATTCAAAAAAAGTAAGTGGCAGTAGAAAAGAAACAATTACAAACCTTTGCTCAATGAAACATGAAGAAATAGGAAACTTTTAGTATGTTCTATATGCATCCATGCATATGCATACTAATTTTCTAAAAATTTCGACAGCATAATGGCATAAGTTTGAAAATCAAAGAAATTACGACAAGAAATTTTTGTGATAATGGTGCCAACAGGTGCAACCTATCTACAAATAGACCAAAAGGGGATTACACACCCTAACAAATTTTGCAATGCCAAGAGGCACAGTCTAACTACAAGTAGATCGAAAAGGGATTACACACCCTGAGAAATTTATATTTTCCTCCTCACTAACCGACAAGAAAATACTTACCTGTCCTTGCAAAGAAGAATACATGCACCACGGAATACGAATCCATGTCTAAACTACACATAATATGCAAAACTTGCATGTCCTATATGCAATATGATGCAAAAAGAGAGAAACAATGCATATAACAAGAGACTTATCTAGAGGTTCCAAAAAGTAGTTTGCAGGTATGTATAGGTGCTAAAGATGGTCCACACTCCATCAAAATAGATTTCCAAGTCTCACCCAATTAGTTGTGCTTCAAAATTTTTCTATAAAGAGGGTTGTTGAAGATGAATGGGCAAACTCGAAACTCTCCAAATAGCAAATATTGAAGCCCAAGTATGGATTACAGCCACTCTGTTGAAAGATCTCTATGGATGTAGGACTCTTTTACAAAGGTAAATGCAATTGACTTTACAAGGGATTGATCATATAAGGCTCCATGAGAAATATACTAATTATCCAAGTATGTAGGCTTGGATTCTATTGCACCAATAGCTCCCCCTCAAGCCTAACATGCTTGGTCTTCATTCCTCCTTGATCTCCTACAAATCAAGAATCAATTTGAACTTGTTCATCTTGCTTCCATCCAAAGATTTTGTGAGTATATCTGCACATTGTAAATGAGTATATACATAGGAGAATTGAATTTCCTTGCTAAGAAATTTCTCCCTTACATAGTGGTAGTGCACTTCAATGTGCTTAGTCCCTGCACGATATACAAGACTATCAACCAAATGAAGTGAGCTAGTGTTGCCTCCAAAAATTATTGGAGTGTAAGAGTGTAACCCCACCCTGCATAGAGTTGTTTGAGCCACATAGCTTCTTGAGTTGCATTTGCTAGGCCTCTATATTCTGCCTATTTAGATGACAATGCCAAAATTTTCTGCTTCTTGGATGACCATGATATAAGCTTTGAACTTGCAAAAGAAAGTATCCTGAGGTTCTCCTTCTATCGTCCTTGAAGCCAATCTAATCTGCATCAGAATATGTCTTTATGTCTAAATCAAAAGTGAAAGGGTAAAAAAACCCTTCATTAATGGTACCCTTTAGATACTTTAGTACCCGAGTCTTGGTAGCTTCCATGTGAGGCTTTCTTGGTGCATGCATAAACTAACTTAATGTACTTACTCCATAAGCAATGTCTACTTTTCTTGATGACTAATGATGTGCCATAGCCATACCTTATGGGATCTCCTAAGCACTTGATTGGAGGACTCTGGAATGTCTTCCACTTGATCTTGGTCTTTCCTCTTGACTTCCAAGCCTTGAAATCAATTTGCTCTTCATCCTCTAAATTGATATCTTTTGATAGTTGTTGATCTTCTTGAGTGAGAGTTGGAAAATCATTTTCCAAATCATAAGGTAACTTGAAATTCTTGCGTTCATCTTCAAACCATGAATTATTTTCATCAAACACTACATCCCTACTAACTATGAATCCTTTGTTAGTGGGATTATATAGTCTATAACCCTTCTGGTTTTGTTCATAGCCAATAAATACACACTTTTCAACTTTAGGATCAAGCTTCCCTCTAATCTATGAGCGTATATATGCATAAGCAATGCACTGAAATATTTTGCAATGATCCAATGAGAATCTCCTACCATTATATGCTTTATAGGGTGTCATTCCATCCAAGGATTTGGATGGAAGCCTCTTAACCAAGTATGTGGCTATGGAAACAACCTCTACCCATAGGTAGTTGGGTAGTTTCTTCTCATTCAACATTGATCTTGCAGCTTCAACTATCAACCTCTTCCTTCTCTCTGCCACTCCATTTAGTTCAGGAGTATACCTTGTTGTGACTTATTCTTTTATACCTCTATCCTATAAGAATGAATCATATTCATGTGAGAAATACTCATCACCTCCATCAGATATGATGCTCTTCAATCTTCTACATGTTTGGTTCTCAACCAATAACAAATACTTTTTGAAACATGTAAATACTTCATCCTTATGCTTCATGAAGTAGAGAATTTTCTATCTATTGTAATCATCTATAAATGAAACAATGTACCTTGAACCTGAGATTGATGGATCTTTGCTAGGACCCAAGACTTCATGAGGAGAAATCAATTGTTCCTTCAAATCTTTGGTCTTTGTCAGAAAACTATCCACGGAATCTCCTTTGCTCATGTGCTCACTCTCCAACTATTTTCAGATGTAAGAAACACCAGCCTCATTCCTTGCCTGGTATAAAGTGATAAGTGTATCCCAAGCATCCTTAGCTATTCTTCAAGAGCGAATGTGAGGAATAATGGCACGTTTGACAGAGAAGGCTATCAATGCATGTGCCTGAGCATCTCTGCCATCCCAATGAATTTGCTCTATAGTAGGTGCAACAGGAACCATAGCACGAATAGGAACATGAAGAATGTCATCATCTTCAATACCTTCTACATCACCTTCACCACTTGTGTTTGCAGGTGTAATAGGAAGTTTTGCAACACCTTGCACAATATCCCACAGTCCTTTTGCAACCAATACATGATGCATCATATAATCCCATAATGGGTAGTTGGTACCGTTCAACTTATCCTTAATAGTCAACATACAAAATACATCACTCCTTTTAGCCATGGCCATTGACTAAAATATCCTGATGCAAAAAGATGACTATATCTCGAAAAGTTGAATAGAACTACCATGTTGCATTCTACTAAGTTAGTAGAAAACCTCAAGATGCTTATACTGGTGAATCGAAACTTGTATATTTCCTTGGCACAAAAATAAAAAATTGCCTACACAAGCACTACAATAGTGCGTTCGGAGGCGGAAACGAACTCTGATCGCAATTTTGGAAAAACATAGTGAAGTTGTTTTGAACTGCTAATCACCTTGAATATGCTCACCACATTTTGTGTGATTCTGAGACTATGAATGAAGGGGTATCGATGAAACCCTAGATGAAGTAGTGACTTGCTTTGATACAAATTGTTGGAGTTTGAGGTCTATGGAAGCACGTAAAGAGCATAAGGAAGAAGAAGAAGTTTGGAGCACAACACACAATACTGTATGTATTACCACTATAATGTACAAAGATAAATGACATGTTAGGGTTATAGGCATATATACAAGCCCACGGAAAACCTTCTAAAGAGGGAAAAAAGTGTCCCGATGGTCCTAGTATGTGTTGGAGTTTGAGGTCTACGAAAGCACATGAACAAAACAAGGAAAAAGAAGAAGCTTGAAGCACAACACACATTACTGAATATATTACCACTAGAATGTACAAAGATAAGTAACATGTTAGGGTAGTAGGCATATATACAATTCAGGGGAAAAAAACCTCCTAAAGAGGGAAAAAAGTGCCTTGATGATCCTAGAGTGTTCGCACACATCACTACCTAAATATATCAACGAATCCCCCCTTAGGAGTGATCCGGTGAACAAGGAGCTGGCACTCATGTATAAGGAAGTGCCAAGCTATATGGAATCAATCCACAAAAGGAAGTAAGCTCAAAGATTTGCAGAAAGCTTCAAACTTCTCCCTAGGTAGAGCCTTCACGAAAAGGTCTGTAATGTTCTCATGCGTGGGCATATATGCCAAGCTGATCTCTCTAGTAGAGAACCTCTCCCTGACATAATGATAATGCACCTCAATGTTCTTAGTGTGAGCATGGAACACTTGTTTCTCACATTTGCCTACGTGCTCTGACTGTTAATGAAGATGGTTGTGGCAGAAGACTGACCAACACCCACATCAGCCATAAGACATCTGAGCCACACACACTCAACAATTGCTATGAAGATTGCCCTATACTCAGCCTCACAACTAGAAGTGGCCATAGTAGGTTGTTTCTTGCTCAACCAAGATATACATGAGCTACCAAGCATGAAGCAAAAGCCACTAGTGGACACATGAGTGTCATTGCAACTAGCCTAGTAAGAGTCAAAAAAAGCATGTAAATATGGCGGTAGTTATCCCCTCTATAAAAAAATCCAAGTAGTCGGGTACTACTCAAATAGCGAAAGATGTGTTTAACTGCCTACCGATGCTTGACACTTGGGCAATGCATAAATATACTCCTCTATGAGATAACAAACTGAATATCTGGTCGAGTAATACATAAGTAAATCAAGCATCCAACAACCTACTAATAGACAACAACATCAAATGCATCTCCTGCATCATGAAGATTTAGTCGTAAACCTGTCTCCATAGGAGTGGCAATAGGTTTACAGTCTGCAAGGCCTAAATGCTACAATAATGTGTCAATATATTTCGTTTGACACAAAACCATTCCACCATCAACTTGGATAAGGTAAATTCCCAAATAATGATGCAAATGCCCCAAATCAAACATCTAAAATGAGACATGCAAATCCCCCTTAAAATCAGAAATATGCTTGTCATGAGGACCAGTGAGCAGCATGTCATCAACCTACACAACAATGATCAGAAGCACATCATTAGCACGCTTAACATATAAGTTGCTTTTAGTTGGATTGTTCTCAAAACCATGTGCAATCAGATAGGCATATATCTTTTCATACCAAGCACCTGCACACTTGCCTTCTTCAACCTGCACACTTGGTTTTCGTACCCTTTTTACACAAAGCCATGCGGCTGAAAAACATACACTTCTTCATGCAAGTCACCATTCAAAAATACAGTTTTAATGTCCAATTGATCTACATTCCAACCATGATGAGCTACTAGTGCATAGATGCTACGAATAGTAGTCATTTAGCATGTAGGTGTAAACGTCTCATCAAAATCAATGCCTCTTTCATATGCATAACCCTTCGCAACAAGCCTAGCCTTATACCTGTCAACTATTCCATCAAGCTTACACTTCAACTTGTATACCCACTTAGTGCCAATGGCCTTCTTTCCAGGAGGCAAGTCACTTAAAGACCAGGTACCATTCTTCATTATAACATCATATTCAGATTGCATAGTAGCCATCCATTTTTTAGAATTTTGTGTTTCATCAAATGAAACAGGCTCATTCTCATCACATACACTAAAGGCAGCCATAACATAGCAATCTGATGCAAATAAGAGCCTGAACGAGTACGATATGACAAAGGTGAATCTAATATGTTTTCCCGCAAAGTCTACACCAACCATTTTGGCATAGTTTTTGCCTCATCAATATCACCTCTCTCATCAACAAGTGCATCATGTAAATTTGCATTAAAAAATGGAATGATTTGCATCTTCACATGAAACCTGCAAAGGTTGAGAAGTTGCCTCATTAGGACCAGCACTAGAGTGTCCACCTATAAAAGGAGGCAACATCGCATCATACATATCTTTGGAGCTAGCAGTTGTCTCCTTCATACATGAAAGTAAAGGTTGAATAGCATTCACAAAAAAAACATCACAGCTAACCAAAATGCATTTAGTTTGAGGATGATATAGGCAACAACCTTCGCTTTCAGAATTGTACTTAACAAAAATACATTTTACTGTTTTATCATCCAATTTCCTGTGATGTTGTTCAAGCACTAATGCATATGCCAAATAATAAGAAACATGTCGGTGAGCAACAGATGGCTTATGACCATGCCAAGCCTCATATGGAGTGAAAGACTCTAATGCTTTAATGGAACATCGGTTAAGTACATATGCTGCACACATAATGGCATGAAGCCAAAAACTATGTGGTAAAGCCTGACTCTTGACCATACAGATCGCCATCTCCATGAGTGACATGTTCTTCTGTTCAACAACTCCATTATATTGAACACTGATGTTCGTTCAGCCATAAATGCATTATTATCAGAAGACATATATTCCCCCCTTGATCAGAACAGAGGGTGCTCATTTTACATGCTTACATATTTTCAAGCAAAACCCAAAACTGGTTGAATCACATAAACACTTCATACTTTGCTTTCAATGGATATATCCATGCATGCCTAGAAAATCATCTATGAAAATCACGAAGTAAAGATAGTTTCCAAAAGACCGTAATAGGACCACATACATCACTATGTACAAGCTGCAATTTTTTAGTAGCTCAAACTAAACCATCTTTTGGAAAGGAGGAATGCTGCATTTTGCCCAAAATACAACCTTCAACTAGGTGCCTCAAGTTTGCGCAAAGAGGACACCATTTCAGATCAAGAATAGCAAACTAGCAAAACATTTAGATGACCAAAGCGTGCATGCCAAAGCTTTGCATCCAACATAGCCTGAGAATCATGTACTACACATGCTGAATCATTCACAAATTTTCATAGTCTATGAGCTTATACAATGCACAACATAAAATGCCAGAAGCAATAATCATGTTGCCATTTGAGAGATCATGAATTGTACATCTATCATCAACAAATTTCACAACCAAGCAAATCTTGGCTAAAGCTGAAACTAATAACAAATTCTTCTTGATCCTTGGCACAAATAGATCATCCAACAATGTGAAAGAACTACCATTAGTAGTAGTCAGAATGATCTTACCAACTCCTCGGATAGGATAAGAGGAGTTGTTGGCGCATGTGACAGTATTCGCTGTAGGGGTAGGCTTGAGTGAAGTGAAGAAATTGTGTTGCGTGGTAATATGTTTTGTTCAAAGTACCAAACATCTGAGTCTACTACAGACATACACTATTCAAGAGAGGATGGGTCAAAATTTCAAACAGTAGTAAACACCCATTCTTCATTCTGCATTAGATTAGCAGACTGTGTTTTCAGTGTAGAGGCCTCTGCAACAACCATTCCATCCTCTTTTTTCTTTGTCTATTTTGCAGTGAGTTTTGGACAATTCTTTATGACATGATCATTTGCTTTACATTACTTGCAAAACAATTTTTTTTTTGTTTTTTTTCTCTTCTCTATCCTCCTTCAATTGCGTAGAATTAGTAGGTTTCTGCTTATTAGTAGAAGAGATCCATTTACCTTTGCCCTTCTAACTAACTAGGAAAGCTTAATCTAGAACACACATAATGGACCTGTTCTTCCTAGACTAATCTTCCTGCAACAGAATAGAGGCTAACTCCTTAAATGTTAAGGCATTTGGATTTCCTTTCATCATCAAATGAAGAGTAGAATCAAAACTCTTGTATGGATCAGGAAGACCATTCAGAACAGTCAGCATAAGTGAACTATCAGGCAAGACTTCATTAGTAAAATTTAATTATTCCTTCAAATCTTTGATCTCTGTTAGAAAACTATCCATAGAATCACCTTCATTCATATTCTTGCTCTCCAATTGTTTTTGGAGGTAAACAACACAAGCCTCATTCCTAGCCTAGTATAATGTGGTAAGTGTATCCCAATCATCCTGAGCTATTCTGCAAGAGTGAATGTGAGGAATAATGGCACATTTGATAGACAAGGCTATCAATGCATGTGCCTTAGCATCTTTGCCATCCCAACAAGTTTTCCCTGTAGTAGGTGCAATAGGAACCACAACACGAACATGAACATGAAGAATATCTTCATCGTTAACATTATCTACATCAACTTTAGTACTTGTATTTGTAGGTGTAATAGGAATTTTTTCAACACCCTGTATAATATTCCATAGTCCTTTTGTGACCAACATGTCACACATCATATAAGCCCACAATGGGAAATTCATACCATCCATGGCCACTAATTAAAATATCGTGATGTAGAAAAATGACTGTATCTAAATAACTTTCAACAAAACTACCTTGACGAGTTTTGCCAAACCTGTAGTAGACTTTGAGATATTGGCGAACAAAAACTTGTATATATCTTTGGAACAAAAAGATAGATGCCAAAACGAGCTCATATCATGATTTTCGCACCACAAACTGAGGCCATTTTGATCTCCTAATCACCTTGAGTATGCACACCAAATTTTGTGGGATTATGAGAGTGTGACCAGAGGAGTGTCGATAATGCCCTAGATGAAGTGGCAACCTACTCTAATACCAATTGTTGGAGTTCGAGGTCTGCAGAAGCACACGAATAGCACAAGGAATAAGAAGAAGCATGGAACACAACACACAATACTGAATGTATTACCACTAGAATGTACAAAGATAAGTAACATGTTAGGGCAGTAGGTGTATATACAAGCCGAGGGAAAAGACATCCAAAAGAGGGAAAAAAGGGCCCCGACAATCCTAGAGTGTTCACACACATCACTACCTAAATATATCAATAGTGTGTTCACACACATCACTACCTAAATATATCAACATTGTGTTCACACTCACCACTACCTAAATATATCAACAGTGCACTCACTATCCAACAACCCATTGGCCACATGTGCACCACCTATGCACCTCTTTGTCAACTAATCACCATAATAGGCACAACAATTCAAAACTATGTTAAGCTTGCATGCAAAATCTTGAAAAGTGACTATCTTTAAAAACATTTTATAAAAATAGTAATGGCAATAAAGAAAATATAGACAAGAAATTACTCTCTCTCTCTCTCTCTATATATATACATACATATATATATATATATATATATATATATATATATATATATATATATATATATATATATATATATATATATATATATATATATATATATATATATATATATATATGTATGTATGTATGTATATATATATATATATATATATATATATATATATATATATATATATATATATATATATAGAGAGAGAGAGAGAGAGAGACAGAGACAGAGACAGAGAGAGAGAGAGAGAGAGTTAAAATTCAAGCTTCAACCTTAGGAGCTTATAGACCTTCTGGATGGATGACACTTGGAAAATTCAGAAGCAAGAGCTCAAGCATGAAGACTCAAGTTGAGATTAGACTTTGAAAGACCCTTCTTAACACTAAAAAGCCACCTATCACACTTAGGTTTGATAAAGCCTATTATTAAGGAAGAGGACTCCCTATCACCTAGGGAAACTTTTCAAGTCAGTATATACACACATTGTACTTTGAATGTGTGGTACCCGCATGTGTGTAAGTTCATCTAGGATTCCAATACGCTAATAAACCTTTTTTTGAGTGTTGAGAAGAGCTTCCTTATCATTTTCTATCCAATTCTTCTGATCTTTGTTTTGTATAAAGCTATTTTTGTCTCTTAAAGTTTTCTTGAAATGCATGTTCAAAATCTACATTTTATGAGAGAAATTGAATGGGAAGTGAATAGTGGTCTCTATGTGGATGCCTGGTGAAGGGAATTAGCATGTCATGGAGGCATTGGTTTTCATAGTAGGAGTGAGAATATTGAGTGAAATGAATTGCATTAGTAAGATCTTGTTGTGTAATTTATTTTTCAAGAACAGTGCTCAAGAATTGAGAGAATCACCCATTTGAGTGAAGAGAGGTATCTATGAGTGTGCTTATGAGGCCATCTATGATTCAAGGCTATGCAGGCAAGGTGTATATTCTACCATTAGTGGTATCAGAGCATTTTAGCTTACAAAGGCATTCAAGGAGGACTAGGACAAGCCATTGAAGGAAGGGGAGTTGTTGATTCAAGTTCAAAAGCACACAACCAAGTCAAGGGGAGTCTACTATTGAAGACGGAGAGTGTCTACTTCATATGTTTTCTACTTGTGAAGTAAAAAGGTAAAATGGGTTAATATTTCTCACTTCTCTTGCATCAAAGGGATCTACAAGAGTTCATTAGACTACATCATCCCACATTATAACACTCAAATTGAGAAGTTGAACGAAAAAAATTATCAGCTATGGATATTTAGAATATCTAGCTACCTCATGGGGAAAGATTATGGGATCTCATTAGTGGCACAAATGCTAGACCTAGATTGGGTGAGAATCCAACTCCTCATCAGTTAAGGAACTTCAAACAATGGTATGAGAGAGATAAGGGATTCATATTCAAATTATCTTAGCCCATTAGTAATGCAATGATAGGACATATATAAGATTTAGATACCTCCACCAAGGTATGGAGAAACCTAGAGAGACTTTACTCTACTTGAAACAAAGCCAAGAAGATTTAATTGAATAATGAACTCAACAACCTAAGGAACACACCTAGTAGTAGTATAAATGACTAGATATTGAAAATCAAAGAAGTTAGTGATGCATTGGGTTCTATAGGTTGTTAACTAGATGATGATGACTTAGTTTCATACACTCTGAATGGGATAAGGGATGATGCGAAGTGGAAGGCTTTTATAACATCTTTGTATGTCTGATGTAGTCTTCTTAACTTTGAGCAATTAGTGGCCTTGATGGTCATTGAGGAGATGAATATTGGGTGCTCGATGGCAATGACACCCTAGCATTTTATGTAGGTAAAAGGTAGAGAAAAAGGAAGGAATCAAGGAAGAGAAAGAGGAAGGAATCAGGGAAGAGAAAGAGGAAGGAAATGAGGAGGATCAAGTGGTGATTTTGATCAACCAAGGAAGCAAATTATCTTCATATAGAGGAAGAGGCTAGTTTAGAGGTAGAGGAGGAAGGTAAAACCAAATTAGAGATAACCACAACGTAAAAGGTTGCTTCATTTGTGGCAAGTATGGCCACTATGCAAGGGATTGCTATCAAAGGGAGAAGACAAAATCTTCATACAAAGGACAATGTAATTATGCATCTACTTCAAATGAGAATGAGAGTATGCTATCTATGATGTAGATGAGTGATTACAAGACACAAGGGTCAAGCACATGATAGTGTATGCAACAATCACATAAGCTACAATAAGGATTTCTTTTCAAACATGTAGGTGCGGTCAACCAAAGGGCATGTGGAAATAGGTGATGATACTCTTTATGCTATCACATACATAGGTGATGTTATGTTGGACAGATCTCACAAAGCTAAATGCTTGAAGGATGTTCTTCATGTTCCCATAGTAAAGAAGAATCTTGGTTTTGTGGGAAAAATGGTTGAGAGGGTATTGTAGGTTAGGTTCAACCACAAGGGATGCTTTGTAGAGAATCTAAGGAAGGGTACAAATTGATAGGCTAACAAAGGATAGAGAGAAGGCTATTGACATTTGATGTGAATCCAAATTTTAACCACACTACTTATTTCACATATGGAAGCACGAATGTAGAGACATTGGACCTACGTCTCCTTCATACATGAAAGTAAAGGTTGAATAGCATCTTCCACAAAAAACATCACGGCTGAGCAAAATGCATTTAGTTTGTGGATGATACAGGCGACAGCCTTTGCTTTCAGAACTGTACTTAACAAAAATACATTTTACTGCTTTATCATCCAATTTTGTGTGACGTTGTTCAAGCACTAATGCATATGCTAGATAATAAAAAACATTTCGGTGAGCAACATATGGCTTATGACCATGCCAAGCCTCATATGGAGTGAAAGACTCTAATGCTTCAATGGGACATCTGTTAAGTACATATGATGCACACATAATGGCCTGAAGCCAAAAACTATGTGGTAAAGCCTGACTCTTGACCATACACCTCGCCATCTCCATGAGTGACAAGTTCTTCCGTTCATCAACTCCATTCTATTGAACACTTATGTTTTATCCCACCTTCAGCCATAAATGCATTATTGTCAGAAGACATATATTTCCGCCCTCGATCAGAACAGAGGGTGCTCATTTTACATGCATACATATTTTCAACCAAAACCCAAAACCAGTTGAATCACATAAACACTTAAGACTTTGCTTTCAATGGATATATCCATGCATGCCTAGAAAATAATCAATGAAAATCACAAAGTAAAGATAGTTTCCAAAAGACCGTGTCTACATAGGACCACAGACATCACTATGTACACCTTGCAATTTCTTAGTAGCTCAAACTGAGCCATCTTTTGGAAAGGAGGAATGCTGTATTTTTCCCAAAATACAACCTTCAACTGGGTGCCTCAAGTCTGGGCAAAGAGGACACCATTTCAGATCAGGCATAGCAAACTAGCAAAAAAATTAGATGGCCAAAGCGTGCATGCCAAAGCTTTGCATCCAACATAGCCTGAGGATCATGTACTGCACATGCTGAATCATTCACAAATTTTTCATAGTATATGAGCTTATACAACGCACAACATAAAATGCTAGAAGCAATAATCATGTTGCCATTTGAGAGATCATGAATTGTACATCTATCATCAACAAATTTCACAACCAAGCAAATCTTGGCTAAAGTGGAAACTAATAACAAACTCTTCTTGATCCTTGGCACAAATAGAGCATCTGACAATGTGAAAAAACTACCATTAGCAGTAGTCAGAATGATCTTACCAACTCCCTAGATAGTATAAGAGGAGTTGTTGGCGCATGTGATAGTATTCCCTATAGGGGTAGGCTTGAATGAAGTGAAGAAACTGTGTTGTGTGGTAATATGTTTTGTTCAAAGTACCAAACATCTGAGTCTACTACATACATACACTATTCAAGAGAGGATGGGTCAAAAGTTCAAACAGTAGTAAACACCCATTCTTCATTCTGCATTAGACTAGCAGACTCTTTTTTTAGTGTAGAGGCCTCTACAACAACCATTCCATCCTCTTTTTTCTTTGTCTATTTTGGAGTGAGTTATGGACAATTCTTTATGACATTATCATTTTCTTTACATTACTTCCAAAACAATTTTCTTTTTGTTTTTTTTTCCTTCTCTGTCCTCCTTCGATTGCCTAGAATTAGTAGATTTCTGCTTATTAGTAGAAGAGATCCATTTACCTTTGCCCTTCTGACTAGCAAGGAAAGCTTGATCTAGAACACACATAATGGACCTGTTCTGCCTAGACTGATCTTCCTGCAGCAGAATAGAGACTAACTCCTCAAATGTTAAGGCATTTGGATTGCCTTTCATCATCAAATGAAGAGCAGAATCAAAACTCTTGTATGAGTCAAGAAGACCATTTAGAACAATCTGCATAAGTGAACTATCAGGCAAGACTTCATCAATACAAATTAACTATTCCTTCAAATCTTTGATCTTTGTTAGAAAACTATCCATAGAATCACCTTCATTCATATGCTTGCTCTCTAATTTCTTTTGGAGGTAAGCAACACGAGCCTCATTCCTAGCCTAGTATAATGTGGTAACTGTATCCCAAGCATCCATAGCTATTCTGCAAGAGTGAATATGAGGAATAATGGCACATTTGATAGACAAGGCTATCAATGCATATGCCTTAGCATCTTTGCCATCCCAACAAATTTTCTCCGTAGTAGGTGCAACAGGAACCACAACATGAACATGAACATGAAGAATATCTTCATCTTTAACATTATCTACATGAGCTTTAGTAGTTGTATTTGTAAGTGTAATATGACATTTTTCAACACCCTGTATAATATTCCATAGTCCTTTTGTGACCAACATGTGACACATCATATAAGCCCACGATGGGTAATTCATACCATCCATGGCCACTAATTAAAATATTGTGATGTAGAAAAATGACTGTATCTAAACAACTTTGAACAAAACTACCTTGACGAGTTTTGCCAAACATGTAGTAGACTTTGAGATATTGGCAAACAAAAACTTGTATATATCTTTGGCACAAAAAGATGAAATAGGCTGCACAAGTGCTATGATAGTGCTTTCGAAGGCCAAGATGAGCTCAGATCATGATTTTTGTACCACAAACCGAGGCCGTTTTGATCTCCTAATCACCTTGAGTATGCACACGAAATTTTGTGCGATTCTGAGAGTGTGACCAGAGGAGTGTCGATAATGCCCTAGATGAAGTGGCGACCTACTCTAATACCAATTCTTCGAGTTCGAGGTCTGCAGAAGCACACGAATAGCACAAGGAATAAGAAGAAGCTTGGAGCACAACACAAAATATTGAATGTATTACCACTAGAATGTACAAAGATAAGTAACTTGTTAGGGTAGTAGGTGTATATAAGAGCTGAGGGAAAAGACCTCCGAAAGAGGGAAAAAAGGGCCCTGGCGGTCCTAGAGTGTTCACACACATCACTACCTAAATATATCAACAGTGTGTTCACACACATCGCTACCTAAATATATCAACAGTGCTCTCACTATCCAACAACCCATTGGCCACATGTGCACCACCTATGCACCTCTTTGTCAACTAATCACCATGATAGGCACAACAATTCAAAACTATGTTACGCTTGCATGCAAAATCTTGAAAAGTGACTATCTTTAAAAACATTTTATAAAAATAGTAATGGAAATAAAGAAAATATAGACAAGAAATTACTCTCTCTCTCTCTCTCTTTCTCTCTCTCTCTCTCTCTCTCTCTCTATATATATATATATATATATATATATATATATATATAGAGAGAGAGAGAGAGAGAGAGAGAGTTGAAATTCAAGCTTCAACCTTAGGAGCTTATGGACCTTCTGGATATATATATATATATATATATATATATATATATATATATAGAGAGAGAGAGAGAGAGAGAGAGAGAGTTGAAATTCAAGCTTCAACCTTAGGAGCTTATGGACCTTCTGGATGGATGCCACTTGGAGAATTCAGAAGCAAGAGCTCAAGCATGAAGACTCAAGTTGAAGTTAGAATTTGAAAGACCCCTCTTAACACTAAAAAGCCACCTATCACACTTAGGTTTGATAAAGCCTATTATTGAGGAAGAGGACTCCCTATCACCTAGGGAATCTTTTCAAGTTGATATATACACACATTGTACTTTGAATGTGTGGTACCCGCATGTGTGTGCATCTTTTGCTACTTGAGTGGTACCCGTGTACTTGGATTGTTTTATCCCAAGTGGGAATCACTACCGCCAAATTTACATGCTTTTTTTTTACTCTTATTGGGCTAGTTGCTATGACACTCATGTGTCCACTAGTGGCTTTTGCTTCATGCTTGGTAGCTCATGTATATCTTGGTTGAGATAGAAGCAGCCTACTATGGCCACTTCCAATTGTGAGGCTAAGTATAGGGTAGCTTTCAAAGCGATTGTCAAATGTGTGTGGCTTAGATGCCTTATGGCTGATTTGGGTGATGGTCACTCTTCTACCACCACCATCTTCACTGATAGTTAGAGTGCATTGGCAGTTGTGAGGAGCCATGTGCTCCATGCTTGCACTAAGAACATTGAGGTGCAGTATCATTATGTTACGGAGAGGTTCTTTGCTGGAGAGATCAAATTGGCATATGTGCCCACACAAGAGAGCATTGTAGACCTTTTCATAAAGGCTCTGCCTAGAGAGAAGTTTGAAGCTTTTTGCAAAGCTTTGGGCTTACTTCCTTTTTTGGATTGATTCCACATAGCTTGGCACTTCCTTATACATGAGTGCTAGCTCCTTGTTCATTGCTAGGGTGAATTTGATGATATATTTAGGTAGTGATGTGTGTGAACACATTAGGACTCCCAAGGTACTGGTTTCCTCTTTAGGAGGTTTTTTTCCCTGACTTGTATATATTCCTATAATGCTAATGGGTCACTTATCTTTGTACATTCTAGTGGTAATACATTTAGTATTGTGTGTTGTGCTCCAAGCTTCTTCTTCTTCCTTGTGTTGTCCACATGCTTTTATAGACCTCAAACTCTAAATGCACATGTAGTGCACATTTGAATGCTCACAATTGTCCTATATTTGAGTTTACCTACAATTTTCAAAGCCTTTTTACAAGGTTTTGAAGGGTTTGAAGAGTGTGTAAGGTTAAAGCCCTCATTTATGTGTACATTTTGAAGAATTCAAGATCAAAAGTACAAATTTTACTTACAATGAAAGAAGGCTATGTTTGTCTACCCATTAAATTTTGTTTTATTGAGGTACTTCCTTAAGGTCATTACTAGACAAAATAGGATAGATTTCAAGTGTACAAGAGAATATTCTTGGAGACAATTGAATTTTTGTTTCAATTCCTAGTCATGTATCTCATGCATCGAACGTAGATAAAACGACATTAAATTTAAATGTTGAGGGAACCACATTGCAAGGGGATATCAAGACCACCTTAAAAGAGAGGAAAGATCTCAAAGGTAGGATGTTGAGAGTAGAGCAGGACCTTGGATGTTTGTCCAGTGTCCCGACAGAAGTTATGGAACTTCGTCAATCTTTTGACGGAGTTCAAAGTCACCTTAGGGCTATTCTAGACTTACTCTAGAAGCCCAAGAAGGTAGGTAGGGCTACTCTTGGTAGCCATACTGACATGATAGCGACCTCTATGATGTCTGTTTTGATGGAGAAGAATCCAGCTATATCCATCTCCCAAGCAGACTTATTTCCCCTGACTGGTAGCATGAGTCATCTTAGGTTGATGACTCCTACTGCTCCATGTTTTGCTAATACATCGGGGCAAGCATTATGTCAAAATTGTCCCGTAGATCTTTCCTTAGGAAAAGATCTGCGTCCACCTTACTTCTCGGGTGAAGATAAGGATGGGAATAAGGAAGCTGTTTTGACATTCTTAGAGAAGTGGCATGGTGTCCACCAGCTTAAGAACACCCCCGAGCATGTGAGAGTGGTAGAGGCCAGTTTATCATTGGGCCCTAAGGCTTATACATGATGGATGAGTCTCTTTGAGACTCATAAAAAACCTTCAACCTAGGTTGAGTTCATGCGTCTCTTTAAGAAAGAGTTCCTCCTCGAGAGTGAGGAGGAACGTAACTCGGAGGCATGGGATAGAATTCAACAGAAAGGAAGACCATTATCGGTTTACATTTCAGAGTACCAAGATGTTATTTTGAAATTGAAAGCCTGGATGACTTCCATCGGCTTTGTGGTTTTGTTAGAGGACTTAATCAGCCAATCCATAATGAGGTGAAGAGACATGTGCCTAAATCGCATAATGAAGTGGTTAAGGTTGCATAGATTTATGAGGATAATTCCTGTTTAGATGTCCAACTAGAAAGTGGTTATTCTCAAAAGAATAACACTAAGCACAAGGGCAAAGGGCCAAGATCATTTGAACATATGTCTAAAAAACCTCGTATTTTTAGACATGCGCTTTCTCAAGAAGATCATGCTAGAGCACAAAATGAAAATTTGTGTTTTAAATGCCTCAAGCTAGGACATTGTAGTAGGGCATGTCCAGTTGGAAGAGATAATAAGGCCGCTGTGACTGACAAAGGTAAGGCGAAACAAGAGATTCATCTGATCCAAACTTTGAAATTGGATGAAAATTCAAGCGCAAAGAAGGTTCAGATCATGCACTGTGATAGTATCCATAAGTGCCAAGTCTCCAAAAACATGTGGCAACCTCAAGAATTTGGTCCACATGATTTGGTCAAGTCGCACGGGTCAGTCAAGGGTCACACCATCCGGATTATGATGACATAATTTTATTAATTATGCACTTGTAAAGAAATTGTCTCTTGATCAGAGTCCCTCTCCTCATAGATATATTGTCTGTATGATGCATGGGCACGACACTCGTATTTGGGATACCATGATTTCAAATTTGGAACTAGAAATCTAAGATTATAAAGATATATTGGACTTCCAAATTATGAACATGGAGCAGGTAGATTTGGTTCTAGGGAGAGAGTGGCTTTGGAGTCTTGGACCTTCATCATGTAGATGCTACTGTACAAACACTTTGGAATTCTAGCATTATGGAGGGTTGCATAAGATCAATTGCGAGCACAATGTTCCAAGCACCCCTTTGATATCACACACAGAATTAAATAAACTTGTAAGCGATGAAGGTAGGACCCAAGCTTTTTTTGTCCTCAACACTGATGTAATCGATTTTGATAATATAAATCAAGTTTCTAATGTCTCGTCCTTTATTCCTCATGAAGTGTATGTTAAATTTAAGGAATTAATGAAGGAATTTAAAGATGTATTCCCTAAGGAACTCCCCCATGGCTTGCCACCCTCTCGTGGAGACATTGATCATGCAATCGATCTATTTCTGGGAACCAAGCCAAAATCTCAAAACCCATACCACCTCCCCTATGTCAAAAATCTAGAAGTCAAAAAATAGATTCAAGACTATCTAGATAAAGGATTTATTTGACCAAGCAAGTCTCCTTGGGCCGCACCCATCCTTCTTGTACAAAAGAAAGATGGAAGTTTAAGGTTGTGTGTGGACTATAGGGCGTTAAACAATCTTACTGTAAAGAATAAGTATCCCATGCTGCTGTTGAAAATATTTTCGACAGCCTAAACGGAGCTAAAGTCTTTTCAAAGATTGATTTATGCCAAGGTTATCATCAGGTCAAAATCAAAGATGTTGATATGCCAAGACAGCCTTTTGAACTAAATATGGTCACTATGAGTTTTTAGTGATGCCATTCAGGTTAAAAAATGCACCTGCAACATTTATTACTTTAATGAATCAAGTGCTTAAGTCATACTTGGGAAAATTTGTAGTTGATTTTCTCGATGATACACTGATCTACAATATTGATCATGAAAATCATCTAGAGCACTTGAAGAAAGTCTTTGACTTACTTCACGATAATCAACTTTACGATAAAGAGTCAAAATGTGAATTCTTTACCCCAGAAGTAAAGTATTTAGGCCATATCATTTTCGTGGAAGGAATCAAAGTTGTCCCAGATAAAGTCCAAGCGATTCTTAACTGGCCTGAGCCCAAGACTATTCAAGAATTACAAAGTTTTCTCAGATTGGCTGGATATTATCGAAAGTTTGTGGCTAGGTATGCCAAAATAGCAGTACCTTTGACAGGCCAACTCAAAGGGAAGCATCAGAATATAAATTGGAGAGAGGAACAAGCAAAGAGTTTTCAAGAACTTAAACTTGCTTTAGCTTCGGCACCAGTTTTACAAATCGTAGATCTGAACAAGTGTTTCCAATTAGAAACAGATGCAAGTTCATCTGCGATAGGAGCAGTACTAAGCCAAGATGATCGACCAATAGCTTTCAAAAGTAGAAAAAGCTAAGTCTTGTTGAACAAAACTACTCTACCAATGAGCGAGAGATGTTTGCTATTATAAATGCTCTAAGGAAATGGCACCATTACCTGTATGGATCAAAGTTAACCATAGTCTTTGATCAAGAGAGCATCAAGTGGTTTGCAAACCAACCAATTTGAGAGGTAGAAAGGCAAGATGGGCCGAACAATTACAAGAGTTTGATTATGAACTAAGGTAGAGAAAAGAAAAGTTCAATGCAGTGGCAGACGCCTTAAGTTGGATGCCTATGTTGAACAACCTAAGTTTTGTACAAATTCAAAGTAAGCTACAAAGAAGATCCAAGATACAGTCAAGCATGGAAAGCAGTAGAACAAGCTCAACAGAATGAAGCAAGTACTTCTGAGAGAAAGTTTAAACACTATTCTCTCCAAGACGAATATTTTCTTTATAAAGATAAGGTTTGTGTCCCAAGTATGCCGGACATACGAAATCAAGTACTTTTCGAATGCCATGATGCTCTAAGTGCAGGACATCATGGTCTTAACCGAACCTATGAGTTAGTTAAAAGACATTTTTACTGGCCTAGTTTACATAGAGATGTGCAAAACTATGTATCCAAGTCCCATAAATGTAAAGTCAACAAGTTTGAACAACTTAAAGTTGGAGGATTTTTGCATCCTTTGGAAATTCCCAAAGGAAAGTGGGAAATTATTTCCATGGATTTCATTTCTGGATTACCTCGCACTCAGAAAGGCTTTGATTCAGTCTCGGTTGTAGTTGATTGACTGACTAAACTTGCTCAATTTATTCCAGTCAAGTCTACTTATAAGACTCCAGAACTTGCAAAAATATTTATAAATCAACTTTATAGAGTCTATGGTCTTCGAGTAGACATAGTTTCTAATAGAGATGCTCAATTTCCAAGTCATTTTTGGTGAGCAATCTTTAGTAGACTTGAAACTAAACTAAGTTTAAGTACAACTGAACATCCCCAGACGGATGGACAGACAGAGAAAGTCAATCAAATCTTGGAAGACATACTAAGAGCTTATGTCACTTCCAAACAGACTTATTGGGAAGATTATCTTCCTTTAGATGAGTTTGCATATAACAATGCCAAGAATTCATCAACTGAATTTAGTCCATTCATGTTATGTATGGTTTCCAACCTAGGTCTCCGTATTCAGTAGGACTTCAAAATGAACGAGTTCAAGCAGCTCAAGAATTCCTTCAAGACATGAACTTTAAACTTAAGTTAGCCAAAGAAAACTTAAAGAAAGCTCAAGATTATGCAAAGGCTTATGCTGATCTGAAGTGAAGAGATGTCACTTTTGAGGTAGGCGATCAAGTTTATCTTCGCATTCCTGAAAGATCGAAAAAGTTCAAGATTGGTAACTGCACCAAGTTGTCACCTAGATATTGTGGGCTTATGAATTGCAACTTCCAGATGATAGTTGGATTCATCGAGTGTTCCATGTTAGTCGACTTAGGAAGAGTCTGACACATTCAGATAATCTAGTTGGACAACAGGTTATACCTCATGAACCTAAAAGGATACTTCACACCCGAGATAAATGTACAAGAAGTCACTTGTATGAAGAGTGCTTAGTAAAATGGAAGGATGGAACTGAAGAAAATTCAACATGGGAGAAAGTGTCCACAATCCAACGATGTTTTCCAACTTTCCAATTTTAAGTTGGTCCCAAATAAAGAAGGTTTTCTACTTTCAAGTTTCAAGTGGATAAACCGATCATGTTCTACTAGGTCTAGAACATGATAAGGTTTTTTACTTTCAAGTTCTAAGTAGATAACCTAATTGAATGAATGCATGTTCTTCAAGTTTTAGAACATGAGGCTCGGGGTTTGTCTATAGTATGTATAGCTCTAATTTTCGAGGAAGAAAATATTTTCCAAGGGGGGAAGAATGTAATAAAGAAACTCTATGATCTAAGGGTCCGATCGGTTCAGAAGGATTTGAAATCGGACACTGTTTGTTCATCCGTATGTGTGACCAAAGATCTCGATTTTAGACTTACTGGTAGGTCATTTAGTCTCATAACCAAGTAATCCACTTAGCCTAGTGTTTAAGACTCAAGGATGTGAAGGAGGAGGTCTTGGGTTCAACCCCCATGGGGTACATGGCGAGAGTTTTTTCCCCAAAGAGCTCTAGAACCTTCTAGAAGCGGCCACTTGAGTTAAATGTGGCTAACTGGGACACTTGGCATACATGCAAATACATGGCTGACACATGGATGGTTAGTATCCACTGCCCAAAGCAAGCAGTCCCCTAGAGAGAGCTATACATAGAGGCATATGGCTGGGAGGAGAGTCATTCATTCATGATCATTTCCTGTGGCTACGCTGTTGCAAGTTGTGAGGAACCATGTGTTCCATGCTCGCTCTAAGCACATTGAGGTGCATTATCATTATGTCAGGGAGAGGTTCTCTGCTGGAGAGATCAACTAGTCATATGTGCCCACGTAGAAGAACATTGTAGACCTTTTCACGAAGGCTCTGCCTAGGGAGAAATTTGAAGCTTTTCGCAAAGCTTTGGGCTTACTTTCTTTTGTGGATTAATTCCACATAGCTTGGCACTTCCTTATACATGAGTGCCAGCTCCTTGTTCACCACATCACTCCCAGGGGGGATTTATTGATATATTTACCGCTTCATAATTCATTCAATCTATTGTGGTGTGTGAAATACTTCTTCCGAAATAAGAAGGAAACAAGGTGTTACAATGATATCCAATATTTGACAAAATCAACTTGATGTTTGAAGCCGATTTTTTTTTCCATTTGTAGGTGAACCAAATGCTTTTCCATTTCTAAACTTTAAGAAAAAACACTATTTTGATATGCGAGTAGAGTTTTCTTTCCTTCTAGCCTTTCACATTTATGCCCTATTTTGGCTTCTTTGATTCAGATAGTGGAAGTAGCTTTGATAAATCTTTCTAAAATATTTCTCTATGTTTTAGTTTATAGTTATCAAAAGGTGTTCAAAATTAATCGAAAGGATGTGTCTTCAAAATCTTTCTTCAACCTCGCTATTTCCATCACCTTTTAATACGCCTTCTCTCTTATTTTCTTTTTCTTGTAACATGAAAATTTTCATCCGTACCATCAATATTCATCAAATTCTTCTAATTTATGTCATTCAACTATGATAACATGATAATTAATATTTCGTTCAAATTCTTTTTTCGTTTTACTTTCATAAGATCATTTCTAAGGGTGCGGTAGATTGTCATCAATGGCAATATTCATTTTCATCCTAACGAACATGAAAATTGTTGAAGCATGGACCTTCTGTATCAAATATTTTTATTTATCAAAATATGGATTCTTCATATAATTGTGGCCCTTTTACAGGTATCCTAAACTCATATCAAACGTAGTTTCGGATTGGTGTAATGGTTGATTATATTGTACAATCAGTGATGACTGTTTTATTGTATATGACAGCTAACACTTGTTGCAACTCTATGAATCTCACAATGTACTACACAAGGAAGAATGTAACTCTTTGTTTGCAAAGGAATTGTGGTAGAAGGTCTTTCCCTGATTTTTTCATTCAAAATTGAGAGTTGAGAAACCATCGATGAGTGCTGATGCTTTGCATTTCTACAACCTCTGATCGAGAGGCATTGCTAAAGGGTTTAACCAATGCCTTTGGAGGAAGATGCTCGATATGAAGGCCGGGTCAGTGCCATGAGAATGTTGTTTCAAATATTTTGCTCTGAAATTCCTGCAACAAAAGAACCAAAAGATCTTCATGCGGCAGAGAGAGAGAGAGAGACCTTGCAAGTTGGTTTAAGAGCTCAACTAGCTCCATAACTTCATCTACAAACATCTGAAACAAAAATCATATGGCTTTGATAAGAGTATATCACAAAGCTTATTGGATTTTCAAACGGACCTTTTGAACAAATGTCCACTCACTTTCTTTTTCTCACTATTAAGCCCTTCTGGGAGGCGAAGCCATGCAAAGTATTCAAATGATTCCCTTACAGTAACATTGGGAGAGTGAATATCATTCTGTTCACAATATCCAGCTATTCTGCAAAAGGTATCTTGGGATTTGGGAAAACCATATATTCTTATATTGCCCTCAATATATCCACCTGTTCTCTTCCAGCCAGAACATCCATAAGGGTGGACTTTCCAGCACCACTTACACCAACCAATGTTGTAAGAACTCTTGGCCTGAATGCCCCACTCACATCATGTAAGAGTTGTAGCCTATCTTCATCAGTGCCCTATTGTTTCATTGCCTATGAGAAAGCATTTGAATTATTGGAGGTGGAAATATTTTCCTATGACCCTATCTCATAACTAGTTAAATGTTCTTGTATTCTAATGTTTTCCTTTTACATGAGATTGTTTCTTTTACATACAGATTTTGGAGGGATAATCTTTGAGAAGGCATGCCAACATAATAATTTATTTCATTGAAGGCGATTGATAGTGGCTGAAATGGAAGAACCATCCCTCATCCAACATTTGAACCATTTTCAAGATCATCCAAGTTACATATTTTTTGAGATTGAATTATCCATAGTGGCTAAGTTAATGTTTGTTATTTTCCCGATTCCTCTTGCAAAGTCACCAATATTTAGTGAAAAAATGAACTGGCAGAAAATGAGATATTATGTATAAAACAAAGGCTGTACAGAGTTCCTTGAAAAGAATTCACCATTATAGACAAACCGGAGTATACCATTTTTGGAAAGTGAAGTCCCATTATGGTTAGAGATAGTTTGAGGGGTGCTTTCAGGGTGTTACCTTTTGGAATCATCTGGTGGAATTGCTTGAGGCTTCTCGATTGATGTCATCAAAATATGCTAGTCTTAGTTGTTATATATATCATCAAAGTAACAACATGAAAATTCATTTGAAGTCTTATGGTTCAGATAGGACATGGGCCAGAAAGATTTATGTTCATGAGTTGTGATGACAAGTGCAGTACACCAAATTTATATGAGAAATCAAAATATGTATCATACAGAGGAGCAATGACGTAGTGTAAGTTATTGATTATAATGATCTCCAGAAAAGCTGAAAGTACTCTCGCAATTCTGCACAATATGATTTTGCTAAAAAATCATATGAAAAATCATATAAAGTTTCAGAAACTTTTAATGACTATAAACTTCAAAGCCATTTATTTCATGCTAGTTATAGATAGCTACAAATTGCTTTATGCGCATTACTTAAAATTTCATATGTAAACTACTCCTTAGAGTAATTGGGAGACCATAGAGAGCATTGAAATCGAGGAAACCAAATTGCACCGAAGCAGAGCGTTAGAACCATTTGAAGCTCAAAGCACCTTTTATCCTTTGATAGAAAGCAAATTTGATCAATGATCAAGAGCAAACAAACTGCAATATCATTTATAGTGAAAAGCTAATACATGATCAATGGATTCCCCGGCGTGAGGGCAATATAGCACCTTCTACATCCTCTTGATCCACCTATGTCATTCTCATATGACCACGGCCTTTCTCACACTTCATACATGTAGATTTGCTATTTGATCATAATAACTTGGAGAAGTATGTCTTCTGCACTATCAACATCAGTCAAACATACTCCTTGACAAAGCATTGACAATAGAAAACCCTTCCAATTCTAGATGATGCCATCATAAACTTCAGATAGGAAGCATATGCTCTCCTTCTCATTTGTAGGAAGTGATACTTGGTCTTCTTCTAATGTAACAGAGACGTAATCGCTTATGCCATTTTGAACCTTCTAATAGATGAGTGTTGCCCTCTTTGTGAGGAGCACTATATCCATTATTCACCATATAGCTGCTCATTGTGGCATGGTACTAATAAAAATTTAAAGCTTTATAGGTAAACCAAAACCAAATTTTGAGGACAAAGCTACAGCTTCATGGTAATGAAACAACTACATCTTAAACCAAACAGTATGAAGTTCTTGAAGATGATTTGTAAAAAAAAACTCAAAACACATCACACATTACACACAAGCCCAAAAAAATGCCATTTGAAAACTTTACGCTATGTTTCGGCACACAATGTCATACTCACATGATTGCAAGCCTTTATTTTTTTCTTGAAGTTTGAAAATGTGAAAAATAGCAATAAGCATTGCATATATACACTATTTCATTTCCGACAACAAAAATTTCACAAGCAGAATAGAGAGATGATAGAAAGAACTTGGCATTACCATTGCAGTCACATGTACAGGTGTCAAGAAAGGACCTCTTCCCTACTTGCAATGAAGAGGCAGGTATCCCTTCAATCACCATTATTGGTTTTGAACTTTCAGATGTCCATGTCATACAGAGTTTTCTCAAAATCATAAACTCCATAGAATGAGTGTTTACGTTTGAGAAATTGCATAACATGGATGGGATTGATTTTTAAGTGCATCAGTTATGCGCAAAGATGTTAGGTGATCTGTGCATGGAGTAACAATGCAAAATTTCAATTTTCCATAAGATTTCCACCTTTCCATAGACATTGATGACAATGCAAGACTTCTGAAATTTTTGAGAATTTCTTCATGTAGCTGTTCACAAAATTTATGCACATGCTTTGAGGTCACTAACTTTTCGGTTTCGAATGAATGAGAAGGCATTCTCCTTAATCTCTGACGGTGAAGTTTTCAGAAATCGCAACTCATAAGTTATTCGAGTTTCCATACGATTTCCACTTCTCCATAGACATTTGCAACATGGCAAGATTTTTGAGATTTTTTGGTGCTCCTAGTGCGACTCATCTCTCTCTCTCTCTCTCTCTCTCTCTCTTACAGAGAATTCTAAGTACTTACCTATGCTTCACTCCCTCGACCTCGACCCCTGCCCCATCATCTGACAAAAAGCTAACTCCCAGGAACACAGCAAGTCATCAGGCGACCTCGACCTTGCTCCAATCCTCTACCTCATCCTCCAACCAAGAGAAGTAGAAATCCACATATATATATATATATATATATATATATATATATATATATATATATATATATATATATATATATATTATCAATCGAAAGAATACAACGAGCAATTATGAGCTACGTGTCTACGCTTCTGTGTAATGTCCGAGTACGTTAGAAACTCTGTTTTTATACAACATGCATACATACACCACCTGTCGGCTCTCTCCCTCTCTGTCTGTGTGTGTGAAAACGACGCACATCAAAATCCTTGACACTTGTGAATTTTGAAGCTCGGGCAATGGAAAAAAATGTCACATTCATACTACAGTCTACTGCTTTCATTAGTACTAACATGTACAAACAAAAATGCCGCTGTACACACACACACACACTCGCTCAACTTCACCCTTCAGCCTTCACACACATCCACTCGCTCAACTTCAAGAGACTATCTCATAGTGTCTATCGTTCACCTTCAACAGACTCTCTCTATTCCATCTCACAGTCTATGGCTCTCCTTAGTGTGAATGCATACAAACAAGAGAGCAATTACCAAATGCCTTTGTATATACAACACAACTTCCTTTTTGCTTTTCAAAAATTTGATTTTTCACGTACTATTCTACTATCTTTGAAAATCTGAAACCAACAACTCACACATGCATATGCATACACACATGCATATGCACGTGTGTATGCATACACACATGCATATGCACACACACATGCATATACACACACATGCATATGCATGTGTATATGCATACACACATGCATATGCATACACAGATGCATATGCACACACACATGCATATGCACACACATGCATATGCATGTGTGGATGCATACACACATGCATATGCATACACACATGCATATGCATACACACATGCATATGCATACACACATATGCATACACACATGCATATGCATACACACATGCATATGCATACACACATGCATATGCATACACACATGCATATGCATGTGTGCATGCATACACACATGAATATGCACACACACATGCATATGCACACACACATGCATATGCATGTGTGTATGCATACACACATGCATATGCATACACACATTCATATGCACACACACATGCATATGCACACACACATGCATATGCATACGCACATGCATATGCATACGCACATGCATATGCACACACACATGCATATGCACACACACATGCATATGCACACACACATGCATATGCACAAACACATGCATATGCACACACACATGCATTTTAACATCTCCATATTGGATCAAATGGGATCTCCACGCACACCTTGGGGAGCGCATGACCATGACGACTTCAAGATATATCACATACGTAATGGAGCTCCAGTCATGGATGCAGCCGAAAAGTCCATGCATCAACGCATTCGACAACTTTGTTCCATAGACTTTGGACATTCTGTAATGTTAAAATGGAGCGAACAGGATAAGGATTCCAAAAATTATATCACACAATCGATATATGAAGAGTACCGGCCAGCACCTGGACATCCTATTATGAGTTTGGAATGGATTCAGCGGGGAGGTGATGTCTCATCGACAGTCCAAAGCTCGCAATGCTTTCAGAACAGGCTTACCGAAGCCTGTATGTTAGATGTTGAAGAGTGGGAATCGATTCAGGATGAGCAACAACATACTCCTGATCGATATCATCAACGAGATGCGGCGGCCACATGTTTAGATATGATTGGAATGTCGCATTTATGTAGCATCGGATACAACAGTATGTGCTACCAATTTGTAAGCATCATTTTTTATTATTGAAATTGTTTGTGTTAAACATATCATGTACGTTCATTTAACATTTTGCATATTTATTATAGGAGTTGGCAGTGGTTCGTCCTCCAATGCGAGCTGAAGAAGCTTATGGATATCATCATGGATTGGCTGCACTGTTGCAGGACTTAGAGGGACATAGTGCAATCATTTCATGGGAATATCTATGATTAGGTAAACTTATAGCTTGGTTTCGTGTATTTTTAGTTGTTGTTTATAAATGTCATGTCAATTTCTCTCATTTTACACATATGCTTTGTTGCAGGATTGTAGGTGTAAATGTTTTGATCCCCTTGCGTATATGTATGGTAGTGATTTGCCACAATTTTGTATTACACTCCTATGTGGCAATGATGTACCATAATTTTGTATTCGATTCTTATATGGAAGTGCTTTGTCACATTGGCATAATTTTGTATTACACTCCTATGTGGCAATGATGTACCATAATTTTGTATTTGATTCTTATATGGAAGTGCTTTTGTCACACTCTTGTACATCCTTCATTTATGGAATATACAACTTTTTGTACATGTTTCATGGTTTATTTTTTCTCATATAAAATTATGTTCTGGTTTCCATTAGAGTACATAACACATGTACTCGGTTTAGAGTTGGGCAGAGTGTATTGTCTTTTGCTAAACAACATCATGTTGTAGCTAAAGACAACACACTCTACCCAAAACAATTTGTGCAAATATGGTCATCGGTACACCCAATAGAGTCGTCGATATGCGCGTCGGTACACCCAGTATGGTCGTCGGTATAAACATCGGTATAAGCATCAGTAATACCAACACTTATACCGGCGTTCATACCGGTGCTGATACCGACATTTATATCGACAAGTATACCGACGTTATGTTTCTGACACGCATACCGACTGCGACACCGATGTTGTGGGAAATTTATGCCCGTTCATTTTCCTCGGAAATAGCCTCGATATACCCTCGATATGTTGTAGTGTCTCTCTCTCTCTCTCTCTCTCTCTCTTACAAAGATTTCTAAGTACTTACCTATGCTTGACTCCTCAACCTCGACCCCTACCCCATCATCTGACAAAAAGCTAACTCCCAAGAAAACAGCAAGTCATCAGACGACCTCGACCTTGCTCCAATCCTCTACCTCATCCTCCAACCAAGAGAAGAAAGAAAGCCGCAGGGTGAATTTGAGCACAAAAGACTCATCACAAGAGTATAGACCTTAGCGAAATGAAGCTCCAAACGGACCGAGGGAAATCGTATTCTTGGCCAGAATGTGCTAGAACCTAAACTTAGGGATTGTATCTAGTTGGGCTGTTTTTATATTTTTAGACTTCAATAAATATAAAAAAAAAGTTTCAAATATCTACATATTCTCCTTTGGGCTAATATTCGCCCCTAAGTATTTCTCTGCTCTGAGTTTTTTATCATAATAGAGAGTGTTGGAATGGGCATTAATACATTTGACTGCCTAGGTATACAAAATATCTTATAGTTTGTGTGTGCTAGCTCAATGGATTCAAGCCTCTTCAAGGAACTCTTGAACGTAGCCAGAAACCTCTTATCACTTTGATGAGATGTTAATTCAAGCCTCTTCAAGAGGCTGTTGAACCTTCTGAATACTCATTTGAATACTCATTTCATGTCAGTCATTTCATTTAACGTTAATGTCATTTTTTTTAAGTATCTACTTTAACGAGTGTTCGAACTCTTTGTCTTTGTACTTCATAGACATTCAATCTCTGTTTTGTGGGCGTAACTATATCATTTTCAAATTAATTCAAACTATCTTAAAAAGTTTTCGATGATAAAAATTCATATATATATATATATATATATATATATATATATATATATATATATATATATATATATAGATATATATATATAGATATATATATAGATATATATATATAGATATATATAGATATATATATATATATATATATATATATATATATATATATATATATATATATATATATATATATATATATATATATATATATATAGATATATAGATATATATATAGTTATCAATCGAAAGAATACAACGAGCAATTATGAGCTACGTGTCTACGCCTCTGTCTAATGTCCGAGTACGTTCGAAACTCTATTTTTATACGACATGCATACATACACCACCTCTCTCCCTCTCTCTGTCTGTGTGTGTGAAAACGACGCACATCAAAATCCTCCCTTGACACTCGTGAATTTCGGAGCTGGGGCAATGGAAAAAATGTCACATTCATACTACAGTCTACTGCTCTCATTAGTACTAACATGTACAAACAAAAATGCCTCTGTACACACTCACTCGCTCAGCTTTAGCCTTCAGCATTCACACACATACACACTCACTCACACACATACTCACTCGCTCAACTTCAACAAATCCAACACAACTTTCCTTTTTGCTTTGCCCCACACATCCAACAGATCCCTTGTATCTCCGATTCTTTCCCGGGCTAACTTTGAGTGCAGAGATTGAGTGCCATGGAATCGATGCTACTGAAAGAAGCGGACAGAGTGTATGAAAAACAACTAGAACTAATACTTGTAAATCAGTGTCCAAGGATGCGCTCCGTACCTTATGAGCTTCATTATTAGGACAGTTTTTCAAATTGCAGCTAAAAAATCAGGACAATTAAAAAATCAGGATAAGAAGTAAAATTCTTTGAGATTACCTTATGAGCTTTATTATTAGGACAATCAAAGAAATTACCTTATGAGCTTTATTATTAGGACAGTTAAAAAAATTACCTTATGAGCTTTATTATTAGGACAGTCAAAAAAATCAGGTACACCCATGTGGTCATTAATATAGCAATTATATTTTTGCATAAATACTTTGATGTATATAAAGAGGGTCATGATGAGATTTTCTTAATAAGAAGACACCCAGATGTCATTAGAGTGTATCTCTCAATCAAAAGGTCATATTTAGATCTATAAGGTACCGTTGGAAAGCTCTCAAAATGAAATTTCCTATGAAAGAAGTAGATTGAGGGTTCAAGATACCTAGCATGGGTGAGAACTAGGTTCAAGATACTAAGGTTGAGAGCAAGGGTTCAAGACACCAAGGTTGCGAAAATGAAAGTTCAAGACACAAAGATTGAGAGCCAGGGTGAGACCAAGTTTGATTTATGACCTCCCAAAATCCTCAAGGGATACAACAAAGCACGGAAAACCCTTTCATAGGGCAAATTAGTTATCAAAGTGTTCCGTTTAGACCACATAGTCACTTCCCTATGGCAAATACTAGTACTATACCCAATAATCACTTGGGAAGCAAGATGACAAACTGACCACCCTTTCCTCTAAGACCCCTGCAAGGAAGAGGCCTAGGTGTACGGACTATGGTTTAATCCATTCCTTGACCTCATGAGGTGGGTAGAAGATTAAGACTTTACCAGGTGGCAAAGTTCCTCATAAACCATTATGATGGGTCAGGAGATCCATATGATCACATAGCCGAGTTCAGCCAAGTACTCCGAGTAGAATAGGTAGATGGCTTCTTTGTTCAATATGAATCTTTTAGAGTTACATTGTTTGGAATAACCTTAACTTGGTTCCAACCCTTCGGTCCCAACCAATTTGCTAACATTGGGAAATTTTTAGAGGAATTTATTGGTGAATTTGAGAGGAATTAAATGTAATATATCTTCATTGATTCATAGCTTCAAGCAAGCACCCAATGAATCTATAAGATTGGTGGCTAGGAGACATATATTCAGCCAAAATTAAAGAGAAGATAGACAAATTGTTAGAAGTTGGATTCATATATGAGATCGAACACACTGAATGGGTTTCTCCTATGATGGTTGTACGAAAGGAGAATGGGAAGGTGAGGGTTTGTATCAACTTAAAAAAAATTAAATGCTTCCACTATTCAAGATAGCTATCCATTACCCATTACATATCATCTCTTGGAAAGAGTAGCAGACAAGGAAGTACAACTTTCTTGACATATTTTCAAGTTATAATCAAGTAGCAATTTCTATTGAAGATCAACACAAAACCACTTTTGCTACGAAATGGGGAGTATATGCATTGTGTCATGTATTCAAAGAATTTTTCAAAAAAAAATGGAAGTTTATGTGAATGATTTATGTACCTATTCATCTCAACGTCCAGCTCACATACCAGAACTAAGAAGAATATTTGACAAATGTAGACAATATCGAGTATGTTTGAATCCAGAAAAATGTGTCTTCATGGTGAGATAAGGAAAATTATTGGGACATACAGTGTCCAAGAATGGTATTTCAATAGATGAAGTAAGATAAAAAATATTACGTGCACAATGGGAAGTAAAGTATTCTCAAGACACAATGGAACCAAGAAGAAATTAGAATGCAACTGTCCAAAATTACATTGATCATTATCATCAGGATGGAGATCAATCAAAAGAAATATGTGAAAGCAAAATCAAGGTCAAAGCAGAGTTGAAAGTGGTACAAAATCATAGAATCGAAAAATATCAAATCAGAGAAAACCTACAAGAACAAATTCAAAATGCGAAGATAGCACAAACAAAGGACATATGGACACCAATAGTCCAAAACACAAATCTGGCTACTAAGGAAACTGAGGTACATCCTCTTTCTCCTCCCATTGTTCCATCTCCAATGCAAGACCAACATGAGATCACACTTAATGAAATTCCCATGTTGTACACTACAAAGCTAGATCAAAGGGAACAGGCACTATTGGTGTCTTGAATGACACAAAATTTTGAAGAAGTAGTGATAAGGATAATGAAGGAGGTTGTGTGCCTAAGTCATAGAGCCTTAGGGACTTGTGCCAATTGAGAATATACCTCGATTGCCCACATTTGCATATAGTGGTGGATTAATACACGTTTAATTATAAATCCATGAAATTAGATATATTAAGTGTATGAAGACATGTGCACACATGATGGTAACAGAAGTGGAAGTGCTAACAATGCATGAATAATAGGTGTATCTACCCTTCAAGTCACTTATCTCATTGGAAATGCACGTCACGGTACTTGCAACAATAGTAAGCACAAATTAGGACTTTTTTCTCAACTCCAAACTCTAAATATGGTCATTAGTGTGTTTCTTTCAAAGCTCTTGATGAGATGCATCTAATGGCAGTTAGATGTGTCTCATCGTGAATGGCAAAATAATGAATGAAAAAAAACACTACTTCAGCTTCAGAGTCACCAAGCTTCACACATGCATTCCAATAGATAAAACCAGATGGGGAGGGGTAGATAACCACTTATGAGCAAAATAGTGAATGGCATAAAACACTACTTTAGCTCCAGAGCTCACCAAGCTTCACACATGCATTACAATAGATAAAAAAAGATGGGGATGGTAGATAATAGTCCCAAACACACATTTCAAGCATCAAACACACACACAAGCTCTTGGAGAAGAAGATACTCATCAAAGAAGAAGCAAATTCGAAATTTCAGCTTGATTACTCATAATGGCAAAAAGTTCTTACAAAGAGTGATCTAGTGACTTATATACATGTGCCCTAAAAATGGTTCAGACAAGACACTGGCTACTTTTATTGGAAATCATTAAATTCCTACTATTATACAAGACTAATGTTACAATATTTAGGATCCATGCATCTAGAGGACTCCTCTAGTGCATCTACATAGCTTTTGATAGAATACCATGGAGTTTTGAAGAAGAAAAATTATGCCTAAGTTTGAAAATTTTTGGGGTCTACTTTCCTTTGTCTCTTTCTTCTGCAACATTTTCCCCCTCTTTGTCTCTATCGCCCCTTGACAAGCTTTGCTCCTTGTCCCTAGTGTTTAACTTGTGGTAGATCTGGTCCTGGAGTATCTCGATGGCATATTTGTAGTGGTCCACTACAAGCACCTGTGGAGGCCTTAACGGCTCAGAGGTAGTGTATTCTTCAATAATTATTTTCTAGTGGTCAAGGAGCTGATCATAAATCGGGCCATGTTGTCTTCTTTTTAGCCTATTTATTTCTTTTCACGGCATGCACCCAACGACTAAGGTGATGTCACCTTTCACTAGAGTTATTTGCATGGTTAGGAGGATCTTGTTTAACTTATCTTCGCTATCCACACTCAGTGAATAAAGTGACATCAATATTGGTCACTCTTTGCTATGCTTCAGCATCCAAATGGGCTCAGCTTTTATTTCTTTGTTCGCCTTCATCGGGTCCTCTATGTTTCTCATTGCAACCTGATGTGTGCCTCTGTGGGGCTTTGGGTAGAGGGTGAGTCTTTTATCGTGCTACTTTGTGTTTTGATTTTCTTCTTCTTTTTCTTTTGTTGGATTCTCCCTCCACACATCCCTCCTCCTGAACTTTGTCATCCCCGACAGGCTTTGATAGGTGATGTGAGTATGTTTGGAATATTGTTTTCTCTTTTTTCTTAAGCAGATTGGCTTCACATATCATTAATTCCTTCCATTGAGTTGATTTCACCCCATCATTTGGTGCTTGTCTATGATCTGTGAAGAAGCTTAGCTCGTATGCAACAAATCGAGTGTTTAAGTTTGAAGACATTTTCAAAAATATTTCAGATTCCGTTTCAAAAAATCCTATAAAGAATGCTTCTTCGAATGTTTGCATGTATGGATTTGGCAAAGAGTTAGTCTAGAATAAATTTCCATTATTGTAAGGTGGCTAGACATGATAGAAAGATAAAAAATGAGAGCATCTGTTCCTTGGTTGATATTGATGAAGTTCAGAAATGTCTATTCCACATGTTTGAACACCTTTAAAATGATGAGGAGCATGTTGAACACTTTATTTGTCTTTTGATTGCTAAATCTGGGACTGAAGCATATCTTGAAATCCAAAATTCTATTGTTTGCACCATGTAATCTTCAATTGGTAACTAATTATGTGGTAGGCTTGGAAATAATGGATAATTAAGCCGTTGATTATTTATTGTACCTAGTCATTGTGCCTCCCAAAATTTTATCCAAGGTCTTCTTTGTGGCACAGGGAAAAAAGATGGATTCACCTACAGTAGATATGGTGCATCTTTCCAATCTACCTGCAATGTGGGTTTCTTTTCCAAAAATTTGTGCCTCCATATTGGATCAGCTTTGTCAAATTCCTCTTATGTGTATGAAAATGTGTCAGCCCCAAAGTTTAATTGCTGGTCTGGTTCTTTCTGTGTGATTCTTTTGATATAGTGTCAAGTTTCTTCCCTGAGTAATTTATATGGTACATTGAATGGCTTTCTAATTTGATCTAAATTTTTACTTTTGATTTTTTCTTCCTTCATCACCTTTACTACTGTATCTTTGAATTGTTTTGTTAGTTGGGACACCTGCAGGGTCAACTCTCTTCAGCTTACTTCTGCAATATTTGGTATATCAACAAGACATGCCTCCTCTTCAATATGTATTGGTGACTTGTTGATGGGGGGACAAAGAGGGCATAGCTCAATTGTTGGAGTTCGACGTCTGCAGAAGCACGCGAACAACACAAGGAAGAAGAAGAAGCTTAGAGCACAACACACAATACAAAATGTATTACTAGAGAATGTACAAAGATAAGTAGCCCATTAGGGCAATATGCGTATATACAAGGGGGGCGGGGGGAAACCTCTTAAAGAGCAAAAAAAGTGCCGCAGTGGTCCTTGTGTGGTCATACACATCTCTATCTAAATATATCAATAAATCCAACCTGGGCATGATGCAGTGAACAAGAAGCTAGCACTCATGTATAAGGAAGTGCCAAGATATGTGGAATCAATCCACAAAAGGAAATAAGCCCAAAGCTTTGCAAAAAGCTTCAAACTTCTCCCTAGGCAGTGCCTTCATGAAAAGGTCTGCAATGTTCTCCTGCATGGGCACATATGCCAAGCTGATCTCCCTAGTAGAGAACCTCTCCTGACATAATGATAATGCACCTCAATGTGCTTAGTGGGAGCATGGAACATAGGGTTCCTCACAACTCCCAATGCGCTCTTACTGTCAGTGAAGATGGTGGTGGCAGAAGATTGGCCAACACCCAAATCAGCCATAAGGCATGTGAGCCACACACACTCAAAAATCACTCTAAAAGTTTCCATATACTCAGCCTCACAATTGGAAGTGGCCACAGTAGGCTTCTTCTTGCTCAGCCAAGATATGCATGAGCTGCCAAGCACGAAGCAAAAACCACTAGTGGACACACGAGTGTCATAGCAACCAGCCCAATCAGAGTAAAAAAAAGCATGCAAATCTGGCAGTAGTGATCCCCCCTTGGGATAAAACAAACCAAGTAGCCGGGTACCACTCAAGTAGTGAAAGATGCACTTAACTGCCTGCCAATGCTTGACTCCTGGGCAATGCATAAACCTCCTCATCTATGAGACAACAAACTGATTATCTGGTCGAGTAATGCATAAGTAAATCAAGCATCCAACAGGCTGTTGATAGAGAACAGAATCAAATGCATCTCCAACATCATGAAGACTCAGTCGTAAACCTGTTTCCATAGGAGTGGCAATAGGTTTACAGTCTTCAAGGACAAAATGCTGCAATAATGTGTCTATATATTTTGTTTGACACAAAACCATTCCACCATCAACGTGCATAAACGCAATGCCCAAATAGTGATGCAAATGTCCCAAATCAAACATCTCAAATGAGGCATGTAAATCAGCCTTAAAATCACCAATATGCCTCTCATGAGGACCAGTGAGCAGCATGTCATCAACATAAACCACAATGATCAAAAGTACATCATTAGCACGCTTAACATATAAGGTGCTTTCAGTTGGACTGTTCTCAAAACCATGTGCAATTAGATAGGCATGTATCTTTTCATACCAAGCACGTGGTGCTTGCTTTAAACCATAAAATGCCTTCTTTAACCTGCACACCTGGTTCTCATGCCCTTTCTGCACAAAGCCATGGGGCAAAAAAAAATACACTTCTTCATGCAAGTCACCATTCAGAAATTTTGTTTTGATATCCAACTGATGTACATTCCAACCACGATGAGCTGAAAGTGCACAGATGCTATGAAAAGTAGTCATACGACAAGTAGGAGCAAAGGTTTCATCAAAATCAATGCCTTTTTCCTATGCATAACCCTTTGCAACAAGCGTAGCCTTATACTTGTCAACTGTACCATCAGGCTTATGCTTTAGCTTGTATACCCACTTAGTATCAATGGCCTTCTTGCCGGGAGGCAAGTCACATACAGACCAAGTACCATTCTTCATTATAGCATCATATTCAGATTGCATAGCAGCCATCCAATTTTCTGAATTTTGTGCTTCATCAAATGAAATAGGCTCATTCTCATCATAGAGATTAGATGCAGCCATAGCATAGCAATCTATGCAAAAAGAGGCGCTATGAGAGCCTGAACGAGTATGATATGATAGAGGTGCATCTAATTTGCTATCACGCAAAGTCTACACTAGCCATTTTGGCATACTTTTTGCCTCCTCAATATTAGTTCTCTCATCAACAAGTGCATCATGTAAATCTACATCAAAAAAGGGATGATCTGCATCATCACATGAAGCGTGCAATGGCTGAGAAGTTTCCTCATTAGGACCAGCACGAGACTGTCCATCTGTAAAAAGAGGTAGCAAAGTATCATACATGTCTTTGGAGCTAACAGATGTCTCCTCAGTACATGAAAGCAATGGCTGAATAGCATCTTCCACAAAAACAACATCACGATTAAGCAAAATGCGTTTAGTCTGTGGATGATACAGACGATAGCCTTTACTTTCAGAACTGTACCCAACAAAAATATGTTTTACTGCTTTATCATCTAATTTTTTGCGATGTTGTTCAAGCACTAGTGCATATGCCAGACAACCAAAAACATGCAGATGAGCAAAAAATGGCTTTTAATCATGCCAAGCCTCATATGGAGTGATAGACTATAGCACTTTAGTGGGACACCTGTTAAGTACATATGGTGCACACATAATAGCCTCAAGCCAGAAGCTATGTGGTAAAGCATGGCTCTTGACCATACACCTTGCCATCTCCATGAGTGACATATTCTTCCATTCAGCAACTCCATTCTGTTGAGGTGTGTACAACACTATACACTGGTTTTTTATCCCACATTCAGCCAGAAATGCATTAAAGTTAGAAGACATATATTCCCCCCCTCGATCAGAACGGAGCGTGCACATTTTACATGCAGACAGATTTTCAGCCAGAACCAAAAAATGTTTGAACCACATAAACACTTCCAACTTTGCTTTCAATGGATACACCCATGCATGCCTCAAAAATTCATCAATGAAAGTCACAAAGTAGAGATAATTTCCAAAAGAGGGTGTTTGCATAGGACCACAGACATCACTATGTACAAGCTTTTTAGTAGCCCGAACTGAACCATCTTTTGGAAAGGAAGAACACTACATTTTGCCCAAAATACAGCCTTCACATACATGTTTACCAGGTGCCTCAAGTTTGGGCAAAGAGGACACCATTTCAGATTTCTGCAGGCATATCAAACTAGCAAAATTAGATGAACGAAGCATGCATGCCAAAGCTTTGCATCTGACATAGCCTGAGAATCATGTACTTCACATGCCAAATCATTTACAGATCTTTCATAGTCTATGAGCGTATACAACCCACGACATAAAATGCCAGAAGCAATAATGATGTCGCCATTTGACAGATCATGAACTATACTTCTGTCATCAACAAATTTCACAACCAAACCAATCTTGGCTAATGCAAAAACTGATAACAGATTTTTCTTGATCCCTGGCACAAACAAAGCATCTGACAAAGTGAAAGAACTACCATCAGCAGTAGTCAGAATGATCTTACCAACTCCCATGATAGGATAAGAGGAGTTGTTGGCGCATGTGACAGTATTCCCTATAGGGGAAGGCTTGAGTGAAGAGAAGAAACTGCGTTGTGAGGTAATATGTTTGGTCACCCCACTATCAAAGTACCAAACATCTGAGTCTACTGCAGACATGCACTGCTCATGAGAAGATGGATCAAAACTGCAAACAGTAGTAAATTCCCATTCTTCTTCTTGCACAAGATTAGCAGACTCTATTTTTGGTGTAGAGGCCTCTGCAACAGCCATTCCAGTCTCCCTTTTCTTTGCCTCTTTTGCAGCCAGTTTTGGACAGTTCTTTATGATATGATCATTCCCTTTAGAGTACTTGCAAAACAATTTCTGCTTTTTTCATTTCTTCTCATCTTTATCTTCCTTCTTCGAATGTGCAACATTTGCAGATTTTTGCTTACTAGTAGAAGAGCTCCATTTTCCTTTGCCCTTCTGACTAGCCAAGAAAGCTTGATCTACAACATGCACAATAGACCTGTTTTGCCTAGATTGATCTTCGTGCAATAGAACAGAAAGTAACTCGTCAAATGACAAGGCATTTGGATTGCCTTTCATCATCAACCGAAGAGTAGAAGCAAAACTTTGATATGAATCAGGAAGACCATTCAGAACGGTCTGCATAAGTGAGCTATCTAGTATAACCTCATCATCATAAATCAACTATTCTTTCAAATCCTTGATCTTTGTCAGAAAACTATCCATAGAATCACCTTCATTCATGTGCTCATTCTCCAACTGTTTTCGAAGGTAAGCAACATGAGCCTCATTCCTAGCTTGGTACAATGTGATTAGTGTATCCCAAGCATCCATAGATGTTTTGTAAGAGCATATGTGAGGAATAATGGCACATTTGATAGAAAAAGTTATCAATGCATGTGCTTGGGCATCTCTGCCATCCCAATGAATTTGCTTTGCAGTAGGTACAGCAAAAACCATAGCACGAACGAGAATATGCAAAATATGATCATCTTCGACACCTTCTGCATCAGCTTCAGTACCTGTAGTTGTAACAGTTGCAGGTGTGATAGGACATTTTTCAACACCCTGCACAATGTTCCACAATCATTTTGCAACCAATACATGTCTCATCATATAAGCCCATAACGGGTAGTTGGTACCATCCAACTTATCCTCAACGGTTAACATACGGAATACATCAGTGCTTTCAACCATGGTCGGTGACTAAAATACCTTGATGCAAAAAATTGACTATATCTCAAAAAGTTGATCAGAACTGCACAAATGAATTTTGCTAAACGATCTCGAAAACATGTACAATATGCTCACCAAAATTCATGCGATTCTCAGACTGCAATCGGAGAGGTGTAGACGATGCCTTAGATGAAGCGGCGACCTACTCTCGTACCAATTGTTGGAGTTAGACGTCTGTGGAAGCATGCAAACAACACAAGGAAGAAGAAGAAGCTTAGAGCACAACACACAATACTGAATATATTACTAGAGATGTACAAAGATAAGTATCCCATTAGGGCAATATGCGTATATACAAGCCGAGGGAAAAAGACCTCCTAAAGAGGGAAAGAAGTGCCTCGGTGGTCCTAGTGTGTTCACACACATTAGCACCTAAATATATCAACAAATCTACATAGTAGCTGCTTGAGAACTCGAAACTATTGGTGTCCCCATATTATCGTGCCTCTCAATCATATTCGATAACCTTTTGATGAGTGCATCTTTGTCTTT
The DNA here is from genome assembly GCA_020310875.1 of Ceratopteris richardii. NCBI lineage: Eukaryota > Viridiplantae > Streptophyta > Polypodiopsida > Polypodiales > Pteridaceae > Ceratopteris > Ceratopteris richardii. The sequence goes on from CM035407.1 coordinate 38,948,228, forward strand.
TATTTGTTTGTTGGTTGTTGTAAGTGCTTTATTACTTTGTATGAATCGTTCACCAAGTATGGCTAATTGATCTGCATCCTTGTTGCACTGTTTTACAATCTTATATTTTGTTGCCTTCCATTTACTTCATAATTCATTTGTATCATGCATACACTTGTGTTCCCATTGCTCGCGTAATTCTTGCTCTTGCTTGATTTGTTCAACATACTTTGCAAGTTGTGCCTCGAGCTCCATTGTGTCTCTCTCTGTAGCTTCTGATACCTTGATCAGTTGATTGAGCGGGATCAAAGTCATTAGTTCTTTATTTCTATTTCTAAGAGTGTCTACCTCATCCATGTATACCTTGGTTTGTGTTTCAAAAATTTTTCTTCGGTTTATCAGGTGTCACTTTTCTGCTTCATTTGTCATATATTTTTGTGTGACCTCTTTTAGTTGATCTTGCAATTTCTTGTTTTCTTCAGTGAGTCTACTCCACTTTTCCATTGCATCTTTGAGGTTGTCCTCTTTCTTTTCTAGCACTTGTTGAGATTGAAGTACTTGTGCAGATAGCTCTTCACTTAATATCTTGAATCTATTCCTTTCAATTAGTGCTTGGGCATAATCCTTATTTGGTTCCAGTAACTATTGTTGTCTGCCCATGGCCATTTGTATAATTTGCCTTACTACATGTTTGATTTGGGCCATGTCTATGTTCAGTCGTGTTTGTGGTATGATCGGTTCTCCACCTATTTGTACGTCTTTTCCTTTATCAATATTTAATGTTTCATTAAATGGTTGTCGGATGTGAAGGTGAACTTGTTGTTCATCCTCATGTGTAGTGTTTGGTTTTGATGAGCTGCCTTGAAATGTCACGTCCATACATGAGGGTTCTTGTTACCACCCTGATTGGCACAATCTTGTGGCTCTTTCTTGGGGTGCTTGATTGCCTTCCGATTGTCCAAGTTAATTTCGGTAAATTGAAGCCTTGTTGCTTCATTGATTTGAATAGTATACACACATTCAGCTCATTGGTTATTCATTGGCTCTTGCTCGAGTCTACATGATCTATCATCATCTTGATCTTTGCTTGCTACTTCCGGTTGATCTATAAGTTGATTGAGTTCATCCCATCCACCCTCATCATTAATTTTGGTGTGGATGTACACATTCATAGTGGATTCTTTGTTGTCTTCTTCGGATTCAGATGATGAGCGTGAGTTGATTAATCCTAGTTCTCTATATCTATGGAATTTTGTTAATCCTTTTCCAGGTTAACTGTGAAATCCTACACTTGTTTGATGGTAATGATGACATTGTACTAATAAATTAGCTTGTCCTTTAGTATAGTTGTGAGTTTGTAATAGTGCTTCTTGTAATTCAGCCTCAGTAATTGGTGTTGGCTTTTCTAATTGCATTCTTAGAAGTACATGTATCCTCTTTGAAGTTGGAGTAGTTTCCTCTTTAAGTTCTTCTCACAATCATTTTGCTCCTCACATTAAAGGATTTGAGCTTGTTCCTGCTTCTTCTACAATAGTCTTGTTTTTCCTCTTTTTAGGGATAGTAGTGTATTTTGCATATCTTGCCATTTCGACTATGGAAGGCATCTCTCTGAGATGTTCTCTAATGTTCAGTGCATGATAGATAAGCACTATCAATGCCACACTACCATTGAGAAACTTTTTGTGGTCCCACTGTTTCTTGGCTTCAAATAAGCTTTCGTGATCATAGGGCATGAGATTTATCTGGTTGTCCACTTGCTTAATTGCATGAGATAATAGTTGAAGTACTATTTTCTATGGTGCGGTGTACCAATGCATATTTGGAAAACAAAAATGTTGATGCACTAAATGCACCACTTCCTTAATGTCAACTCTATCGATGTCCAAAAATGTCCTCTTCTTAGCTTCATGGATTTCTCCTTTAAGATCTGTGACACCATCTTTAGTCCATTCAAATTCTTCTTTAATCAACTTGTGTGTGAACTTAATTGTGATCTAGATCCCTTGTAAATCCAGTATTTTTGCTTCTGGTACTAAGGGCATATCCAAGGCCGGATGCAGAGTGTTCATCACCTAAGTGCATCTTTCAAAATCTGACTTATAAATTAGTAAAGCAAAATATTTGTTGATGCTTGCCTTAGTCAATATGTCCATAGTTGATGGGATTTTGTGGAGTATCCGAAAATCCTGCATCATTATAAGGAATTGATGATCCCTGTCCATGATTTTTATGTTGACTAGAAATAGATGCTCTCTCGTTGGTTGATCTTGAAGAAACCAATGTCGCTTTGCTTTAGTTACACTCTTCAGTGGGAATTCCAAAATTTCCTCTTGTACCATTGCTTTAGAGTCCTCAGAAGCCATCTGTACTCGTAATGGAATTGAGAATTAGTCTCAAACATGAAAACTAGTCTCTTTTTTAGTTGTGTGTAGTGACTCTCTGTTTCTCATGAACAGGATTCCCCCTTGCTAGTCAAGCAAAGCATGATACCTGACCTTCTATTTTTTCATTTTCTTATTTTTTATGGTTGAAAGAAAACATAAAGGTTAGTTTATAGTCAAAGCAATTATTGATGTCTATTAGTGTTATTTGGTCTATTATGGTACAACCTAAGTCCTATTCCTATATAGGAAATGTGCACCACTATGATTGTTGCAAAAGTTGTGTGTTAAATGCATGGCCTTGTAATATGGCCCTATATTGCATGCATAAAATGCATTTAACTCAGCACGGGTGTAGGACACATTTGCTTGATTGTTCTGGCACACTTCTTGTTGCTCATATCATCTCCACTTCAATGTTGTCATCTGATTTATTTGTTGCACTGACATTGATGAATTCTTTGATGCAATCCTCCATGCACCTCTTTCCTTGTTTCGAAGTTTTTGCTCTTTAGTGATTTGTTGTTGTTTATTTTCCTTGGGTACCTTGTTGAAGTCATGGGTATACTGCTGTGTCACTTTACCTAACTTTTTGATCTCTTTTTCAGCTTGTTCCTTGACTTGTTTTGGAACCCAGATGAATCGTTGTGATCATTGAACTTCCATTAGTCTCTTCAGAATCCATGCTTGTAAAATCCTAGATACCTGTTTTTGTATGAGTAGATCGTTGTGATCTTCTGGTGTTGTTGAATGTTGACAAGTCTGTGTCTTCCTTTGCCATTCGTAGTGTTCCATTGATCTTCCCTAATCCATTCTTGTCTTATGCTTGGGTTTCACTATGTCCTTGTGGTTGATAAGATCATTGATTGCCTGATTTTCTTATTGGTTCCTTGAATAGGACTATTCTCACTCAATCGCTCAAGCTCACTCTCTTGGGAAAAATTGAAAGGTTGATCATGTAGTTTTGTGCAGGATGTAGATGAATGGGAAGCAAAGCAATCATTGTACAAGGCTTTTTTGGGGAATTCATGCACTCGTTCCTCTAGATTTGAGATCCTTGGTATCTTGTTTCCTACCATTTTTAAAGGTTTTTCATCTAGAAAAGTAAAGACTTCCTTATGGTCTATTTTAAATCAACTATTCTTTCAAATCCTTGATCTTTGTCAGAAAACTATCCATAGAATCACCTTCATTCATGTGCTCATTCTCCAACTGTTTTCGAAGGTAAGCAACATGAGCCTCATTCCTAGCTTGGTACAATGTGATTAGTGTATCCCAAGCATCCATAGATGTTTTGCAAGAGCATATGTGAGGAATAATGGCACATTTGATAGAAAAAGTTATCATTGCATGTGCTTGGGCATCTCTGCCATCCCAATGAATTTGCTTTGCAGTAGGTACAGCAAAAACCATAGCACGAAAACAAGTATGAGTTGGCCCTCATGGGGTTCCCGAACTGGAAGAATCTTGACATCATGACCCTGCTATTCTCCCCGATCCCCGTCTTCCCGAAAGGCTCCAATCTCGTGTGCTCCCTTTGGAAGGGCTGGAATAAAGTCAAAAGCTTCACAAGAATTAGTGAGGACTGGAAGTGGGCGGCCGGAATCAGACAAAACGACTCTATCTGGTTTCCGATACATGGCATCCGGAGTGTGGAGTCGTGGAACATTCAAAATGCCAAGAAGTTATGGAACAAAGGATTCAAAAAATGGAAACACCTCTGGAAACATGACACCAACAGCTGGATCAACTTCGAGGATATTGACCCTCGCTTAAACATCTCCTACGAAGAATGGAACACTTTGCAAAGCAGATGCCTCGCATGGGACCGTCACAAGACTCGCCTTCTCATGGGACACGACACACCGAACTCTCTTGGTCTCAAATGGCACAATGGAAATAGCCTACTCAAAATCCCGAACATCAAAGAAACGGCTGACCACCAGATCAGCCTCAACAAGAAGTGGTGCCTGTCTTGGACGCGGCTTCGGTGGGACATGAAATTCATGGGTATCTGGCACCCCCTTATAGAGATTAAGAAGTCTGTCCTCTTATGGCAAATTCTTCATCGAGGAATTTGGACCAACCATAAGGCTAGCAAACTTTGTGGGATCCCTCCTTGGTGCAAACGCTGCCACCGGGCTATCGAAGATGTCCCACACATCTTCCTTACTTGCCCCAACTCCTACAGAATCTGGCAGACGGTTGGAATGAAAATCAGACTTCAAAAACAACTTAGTTGGAAACAAGTCCTTTTGGGAGAAGCGATCGGCTGCTCTGTGACACTCTGGAACGCCATCAGAGGGGAAGTCCTGTGGAAAATTTGGCGGGAGAGGTGTGCTCTCAACTTCGGCGATCCCCCCAGGGAGTGGTCGATTGAGAAATCACTATTCCTCCTTGGCAAAAGGATTGTTAACAGTAAGAAATCCCCCCCCTTCAGGCACCATCAAGTCCTCCTTTTGATCAACAACAAGCTCAAACCCAAGTGGGCCCCGCATGAGGGCGATGAGAAGGTGATTAACCTTCTCTGTAATGCAACCTAGGATTCAATCAAGCTTCCCCTGCTTTGTGGGATTTGGGGGGTCCCGTGGGCACTAGTCCCCTTCTATTGTACCTTTGTTTCTTAATTTAATTCAAGTCCGGGAGAGTAGGCTATTGCCGAACTTCCTTTAAAGAAAAAAAAAAACCATAGCACGAACGAGAATATGCAAAATATGATCATCTTCGACACCTTCTGCATCAGCTTCAGTACCTGTAGTTGTAACAGTTGCAGGTGTGATAGGACATTTTTCAACACCCTGCACAATGTTCCACAGTCATTCTGCAACCAATACATGTCTCATCATATAAGCCCATAACGGGTAGTTGGTACCATCCAACTTATCCTCAACGGTTAACATACGGAATACATCAGTGCTTTCAACCATGGTCGGTGACTAAAATACCTTGATGCAAAAAATTGACTATATCTCAAAAAGTTGATCAGAACTGCACAAATGAATTTTGCTAAACTGTAGCAGACTTTGAGACGCTTATACTAGCGAACCAAAATTGGTATATACCTTTGGCGCAAAAAGATGAAATAGCCTACACAAGCGCTGTGATAGTGTGTTTGGAGGCCGAAACGAGCTCAAATCCTGATTTTGGCACCACATAGCGATAATATTTTGATCTCGAAAACACGCTCAATATGCTCACCAAAATTCATGCGATTCTCAGACTGCAAACGGAGAGGTGTAGACGATGCCTTAGATGAAGCGGCGACCTACCTTCATTCATGTGCTCATTCTCCAACTGTTTTCGAAGGTAAGCAACATGAGCCTCATTCCTAGCTTGGTACAATGTGATTAGTGTATCCCAAGCATCCATAGATGTTTTGCAAGAGCATATGTGAGGAATAATGGCACATTTGATAGAAAAAGTTATCAATGCATGTGCTTGGGCATCTCTGCCATCCCAATGAATTTGCTTTGCAGTAGGTACAGCAAAAACCATAGCACGAACGAGAATATGCAAAATATGATCATCTTCGATACCTTCTGCATCAGCTTCAGTACCTGTAGTTGTAACAGTTGCAGGTGTGATAGGACATTTTTCAACACCCTGCACAATGTTCCACAGTCATTTTGCAACCAATACATGTCTCATCATATAAGCCCATAACGGGTAGTTGGTACCATCCAACTTATCCTCAACGGTTAACATACGGAATACATCACTGATTTCAACCATGGTTGGTGACTAAAATACCTTGATGCAAAAAATTGACTATATCTCAAAAAGTTGATAAGAACTGCACAACTGAATTTTGCTAAACTGTAGCAGACTTTGAGACGCTTATACTAGCCAACCAAAACAGGTATATATCTTTGGCACAAAAAGATGAAATAGCCTACACAAGCGTTGTGATAGTGTATTTGGAGGCCGAAATGAGCTCAAATCCTGATTTTGGCACCACATAGCGATGCTATTTTGATCTCAAAAACACGCTCAATATGCTCACCAAAATTCATGCGATTCTCAGACTGCAATCGGAGAGGTGTAGACGATGCCTTAGATGAAGCGGCGACCTACTCTCGTACCAATTGTTGGAGTTAGACGTTTGTGGAAGCATGCAAACAGCACAAGGAAGAAGAAGAAGCTTAGAGCACAACACACAATACTTAATATATTACTAGAGATGTACAAAGATAAGTATCCCATTAGGGCAATATGCGTATATACAAGCCGAGGGAAAAAGACCTCCTAAAGAGGGAAAAAAGTACCTCGGTGGTCCTAGTTTGTTCACACACATTAGCACCTAAATATATCAACAAATCTACATAGTAGCTGCTTGAGAACTCGAAACTATTGGTGTCCCCATATTATCGTGCCTCTCAATCATATTCGATAACCTTTTGATGAGTGCATCTTTGTCTTTTATTTGTTTGTTGGTTGTTGTAAGTGCTTTGTTACTTTGTATGAATCGCTCACCAAGTATGGCTAATTGATTTGCATCCTTGTTGCACTGTTTTACAATCTTATATTTTGTTGCCTTCCATTTACTTCATAATTCATTTGTATCATGCATACACTTGTGTTCCCATTGCTCGCGTAATTCTTGCTCTTGCTTGATTTGTTCAACATACTTTGCAAGTTGTGCCTCGAGCTCCATTGTGTCTCTCTCTGTAGCTTCTGATACCTTGATCAGTTGATTGAGCAGGATCAAAGTCATTAGTTCTTTATTTCTATTTCTAAGAGTGTCTACCTCATCCATGTATACCTTGGTTTGTGTTTCAAAAATTTTTCTTCGTTTTATCAGGTGTCACTTTTCTGCTTCATTTGTCATATATTTTTGTGTGACCTCTTTTAGTTGATCTTGCAATTTCTTGTTTTCTTCACTGAGTCTATTCCACTTTTCCATTGCATCTTTGAGGTTGTCCTCTTTCTTTGCTAGTACTTGTTGAGATTGAAGTACTTGTGCAGATAGCTCTTCACTTAATATCTTGAATCTATTCCTTTCAATTAGTGCTTGGGCATAATCCTTATTTGGTTCCAGTAACTATTGTTGTCTGTCCATGGCCATTTGTATCATTTGCCTTACTACATGTTTGATTTGGGCCATGTCTATGTTCAGCCGTGTTTGTGGTATGATCGGTTCTCCACCTATTTGTACGTCTTTTCCTTTATCAATATTTAATGTTTCATTAAATGGTTGTTGGATGTGAAGGTGAACTTGTTGTTCATCCTCATGTTTAGTGTTTGGTTTTGATGAGCTGCCTTGAAATGTCACGTCCATACATGAGGGTTCTTGTTACCACCCTGATTGGCACAATCTTGTGGCTCTTTCTTGGGGTGCTTGATTGCCTTCTGATTGTCCAAGTTAATTTCGGTAAATTGAAGCCTTGTTGCTTCATTGATTTGAATAGTATACACACATTCAGCTCATTGGTTATTCATTGGCTCTTGCTCGAGTCTACATGATCTATCATCATCTTGATCTTTGCTTGCTACTTCCGGTTGATGTATAAGTTGATTGAGTTCATCCCATCCACCCTCATTATTAATTTTGGTGTGGATGTACACATTCATACTGGATTCTTTGTTGTCTTCTTCGAATTCACATGATGAGCTTGAGTTGATTAATCCTAGTTCTCTATATCTATGGAATTTTGTTAATCCTTTTCCAGGTTAACTGTGAAATCCTACACTTGTTTGATGGTAATGATGACATTGTACTAATAAATTAGCTTGTCCTTCAGTATACTTGTGAGTTTGTAATAGTGCTTCTTGTAATTCAGCCTCAGTAATTGGTGTTGGCTTTTCTAATTGCATTCTTAGAAGTACATGTATCCTCTTTGAAGTTGGAGTAGTTTCCTCTTTAAGTTCTTCTCACAATCATTTTGCTCCTCACATTAAAGGCTCTGAGCTTGTTCCTGCTTCTTCTACAATAGTCTTGTTTTTCCTCTTTTTAGGGATAGTAGTGGATTTTGCATATCTTGCCATTTCGACTATGGAAGGCATCTCTCTGAGATGTTCTCTAATGTTCAGTGCATGATAGATAAGCACTATCAATGCCACACTACCATTGAGAAACTTTTTGTGGTCCCACTGTTTCTTGGCTTCAAATAAGCTTTCGTGATCATAGGGCATGAGATTTATCTGGTTGTCCACTTGCTTAATTGCATGAGATAATAGCTGAAGTACTATTTTCTATGGTGCGGTGTACCAATGCATATTTGGAAAACAAAAATGTTGATGCACTAAATGAACCACTTCCTTAATGTCAACTCTATCGATGTCCAAAAATGTCCTCTTCTGAGCTTCATGGATTTCTCCTTTAAGATCTGTGACACCATCTTTAGTCCATTCAAATTCTTCTTTAATCAACTTGTGTGTGAACTTAATTGTGATCTAGATCCCTTGTAAATCCAGTATTTTTGCTTCTGGTACTAAGGGCATATCCAAGGCCGGATGCAGTGTTCATCACCTAAGTGCATCTTTCAAAATCCAACTTATAAATCAGTAAAGCAAAATATTTGTTGATGCTTGCCTTAGTCAATATGTCCATAGTTGATGGGATTTTGTGGAGTATCCGAAAATCCTGCATCATTATAAGGAACTGATGATCCCTGTCCATGATTTTTATGTTGACTAGAAATAGATGCTCTCTCATTGGTTGATCTTGAAGAAACCAATGTCGCTTTGCTTTAGTTACACTCTTCAGTAGGAATTCCAAAATTTCCTCTTGTACCATTGCTTTAGAGTCCTCAGAAGCCATCTGTACTCGTAATGGAATTGAGAGTTAGTCTCAAACATGAAAACTGGTCTCTTTTTTAGTTGTGTGTAGTGACTCTCTGTTTCTCGTGAACAGGATTCCCCCTTGCTAGTCAAGCAAAGCATGCTACCTGACCTTCTATTTTTTCATTTTCTTATTTTTTATGGTTGAAAGAAAACATAAAGGTTAGTTTATAGTCAAAGCAATTATTGATGTCTATTAGTGTTATTTGGTCTATTATGGTACAACCTAAGTCCTATTCCTATATAGGAAATGTGCACCACTATGATTGTTGCAAAAGTTGTGTGTTAAATGCATGGCCTTGTAATATGGCCCTATATTGCATGCATAAAATGCATTTAACTCAGCATGGGTGTAGGACACATTTGCTTGATTGTTCTGGCACACTTCTTGTTGTTCATATCATCTCCACTTCAATGTTGTCATCTGATTTATTTGTTGCACTGACATTGATCAATTCTTTGATGCAATCCTCCATGCACCTCTTTCCTTGTTTCGAAGTTTTTGCTCTTTAGTGATTTGTTGTTGTTTATTTTCCTTGGGTACCTTGTTGAAGTCATGGGTATACTGCTGTGTCACTTTACCTAACTTTTTTATCTCTTTTTCAGCTTGTTCCTTGACTTGTTTTGGAACCCAGATGAATCGTTGTGATCATTGAACTTCCATCAGTCTCTTCAGAATCCATGCTTGTAAAATCCTAGATACCTGTTTTTGTATGAGTAGATCGTTGTGATCTTCTGGTGTTGTTGAATGTTGACAAGTCTGTGTCTTCCTTTGCCATTCGTAGTGTTCCATTGATCTTCCCTAATCCATTCTTGTCTTATGCTTGGGTTTCACTATGTCCTTGTGGTTGATAAGATCATTGATTGCCTGATTTTCTTATTGGTTCCTTGAATAGGACTATTCTCACTCAATCGCTCAAGCTCACTCTCTTGGGAAAAATTGAAAGGTTGATCATGTAGTTTTGTGTAGGATGTAGATGAATGGGAAGCAAAGCAATCATTGTACAAGGTTTTTTTGGGGAATTCATGCACTCGTTCCTCTAGATTTGAGATCCTTGGTATCTTCTTTCCTACCATTTTTAAAGGTTTTTCATCTAGAAAAGTAAAGACTTCCTTATGGTCTATTTTAGCCAATATGTATCCTTGGGCAAGGTGGATACTGATTTCATACTCAAAGATCCAATCTTGGCCTATGACCAGTTCTTCTAGAAGGTCTCTATCCTTTCAAACCAAGAATCTTTGGTTCATGGTAGTGTTTCCAAGATGTAGGAACATTGAAATCTCTCCTTAACACTCAATGGTGTTTCCACGAATTCCTAGCATGTATGCTTTCATTGGATTAATCTGCCTTTAGTTCCTTTGCTTGTGAGGCTCTTATGCAACTCAATGCAGCTTCTGTGTCAATCAATGGGTCTACTAATTGGTAGTCATCTGTACCAATGCCTAGGTTCAAATATGCTCTTTTGATAAGGTCACCTAGTGTGTTTGTTTTGTCTACTCAATAGTTTGCCATGGGAATAGGTTCTTCTCTTTTGTAGGTATCTTTCGTCCCATTGTCGTATCCACTCTTTCCATTTTCTTATGCGTTCTAGTGCTTCGATTCGAGTTTCTTCCCTGTTTCGACTCTGTGCTCCTAAGAGTCTTGCTAACATCTTTTCAGTCAATGGTTCCATATACCTCTTGACTCTACAACTGCTTATGTAATTAGGTAATATGTCTCCATCTAGTGTGGCCAAGTTAATTGCTCCACTAGTTGAAATTCGATTTATACTATCTACATTTTTCAAATATCTTTCTTAACTTGGGAATATGCTCGATTCATTTAGAGAAGTATGTGCATAAATCTTAGACCTCCATGCTTTTGGTCAGGAACTCTTTAAACACATAACACATTGTTGAGCCCATAAAAGTCATGTTGGTCCAAGTCAATTGCAGTCAAAGTCAATCCTAGTCAAAGTCAAAAAGTCAATGTCGAATTGGTCAAAGTCAACAAGTTCAAGGTCAAAGTCAACAGGGGTAAAGTCAAAGTGCACCAAGTGCAAGTGTCAAGGTACACAGGTAGTGCGCAATTAATTGTTCACAAAATACCTCATCCTTCAATTTGATAGGATATATCCAAACTTTTCTAGTAGTATCATCTATGAAAGTGACAAAGTAAAGAGAGCCACCTAATGACATTGTGGGCATAGGACCACACACATCTTTATGAATGAGATCTAAAGGTTGAATTGAAGAGTCCATGTGCACTTTATGCACATTCCTAGTTTGCCTTTGATATTGACAATGCTCACAAATTGAAGAATCAGAGAAAGACAACATAATTAAGTAGCTAGAATGAGAAATATTTCCATTCCACTACAAGATATGTGCCCAAACAGCCATGCCAAATACAAGCCATAGGCTATTCAGTAACAACTAATAAATTTTCTTTTTGTGATACAAATAAAGGATAAAGTGAGCCAACTTTGCTTCCTTTTGAAATAACCATATTGTTCTTTGATATGCAAAAGGATTGAGCATAGAAAACCACCTTATAATCAAGGTCATCAAGTTGACCAACTGACATCAAACTATGTGATAACTGAGGTACATGGCATACATTATGCATAGTAAAGTTTGAACCATCAGTGAACTACACAACCACATCTCCAATCCCCACAATGTCACACTTGTAAGATTCACCAAGTCTCACAGAACCAAGAGACTTTGTTGCATAATTGGAGAACGGTTCTTTGTGTGGTTTCACATGCAAAGAAGCACCAGAATCTAGCAGCCACGTGTGGGAAAGGGAATCAGCCATATGAGCCTCAGTTATCACAATGCTATCAAGTGTCAACACATCAACATCATCAAAAATAGCATTAATTTCTTCAATTTTCATAGTCGAAGTAGATGATGCAGGTAGTTGTTTAACATGCCCATCAACATTGTGTTCTTTACCTTTAGCATTCTTTAATGCATAAAATTCTTTCTTCATGTGTCCTTTCTTATGACAATAATGACATTCAATATCCCTCTTCCTTGATTTACTTCTACTTTTATTCCATTGACCATTCTTTTCCTTGTTCTTGCTCCTACCACGTATGTCATCGTAGACCAATTTACCACCATGTGCACTATTGCTAATAGTTATGCAAAACATATCCCATAGTGATGGCAAGGTCCATAACAACAAGACTGCTTTCATTTCATTATCCATATCCATTTTTTGAGCCTGTGATTCATACATGGCAACGCATTATGCATATATGAACAAAGTAGTAGAAGATCATGAGCCCGATTGCTATGAAGATGCAAGGAGGTACACCGAATGGAAAGAGGCAATGCAAGAAGAGATCGACGCACTTGAGGAAAATCAAACATGGACTCTAGTGCCCAAGAAGGAGAACATGAAGGTAATAGGTAATAAGTGGGTGTATAAAGTAAAGAGGAATTCAGATGGATCTATTTCTAGGTTCAAAGCAAGATTGGTGGCCAAGGGTTTTGCACAAACCTATGGAGTGGACTTTGAAGAGACATTCAGCCCCGTGGCAAAGATGAGCACCATTAGGACACTCATTGCAATGGCTGCTAGCAAAGGATGGAAGCTTTTCCAATTGGATATCAAGAATGCCTTTCTCAATGGAGACTTGGAAGAAGAGGTATACATGGAGCAACCACTAGGTTTTGTTCATAAAGAGTTTCCACATCATGTTTGTAGGTTGAAGAAGGCACTTTATGGCCTAAAGCAAGCTCCAAGGGCTTGGAACCAAAGATTGGTGGACTATTTGATCAAATGTGGTTACAATCAATGCAAGGCGGATCCATCTCTCTTCATCAAACAAAGAGGAGAACTTGTAGTCTACATGTGTGTGTATGTAGATGATCTTATCATTACAGGTAATGATACAAAGGGCATTGAGGAGATCAAGGCAAAGCTTGGAAAGGAGTTTAGGATATCTGATCTTGGAGATCTTAGGTATTTTCTTGGCATTGAAGTTGTATACAAAGAAGAAGGTATTATGCTCATACAAAGGAAGTATATTCTAGACCTACTTGAGAGGTTTGGGATGCTACATTGCAAGCCTATTTCAAATCCCATGGAAGTTAATGTAAAGCTAAGCTCCATTGATGGAGAGCCATTGAAGGATGTAACTTTTTATCGCTCTATTGTAGGCTCTTTCAATTATGCCACAATAACTAGGCCTGACATAGCATATGGAGTTGGAGTGTTATCACAATTTATGCATAGTCCAAGGACTACACACTTGCAAGCTGCAAGAAGAATGTTACGATATCTCAAGGCCACTATAAATGAAGGATTGTTCTATTCATTTGATGATGATATGCAGGTCAAAGCTTATTCTGATGTAGATTGGGCCGGTTCCAAGGAGGATAGAAGAAGTACAAGTGGTTACCTAGTCATGCTAGGTAGCAAGATCATCTCATGGATTTCAAAGAAGCAACCCATGGTGGCATTATCTTCCACCGAGGCTGAGTATAGAGCTTTGGCTCAAGTCACATGTGAGCTAATGTGGATTAAGAAGTTATTTATGGAGCTTAATTTGCAGGTTGACACATATCCAATTTTTTGTGACAATATGAGTAGCATTCATCTAGCATCGAATCCTGTCTATCATGCTAGAACCAAACATATTGAAGTGCACTATCACTTCATAAGGGAAAAGGTGATATCCAAGGAAGTTTCAGTACATCATATTGGTACCAAAGACCAAGTTGCCGACATGTTTACAAAGGCTTTGGATGGAATGAAGATTTCAAAATTCAAGCAAAGCATCAACATGAAAGAGCTTGGATGAGGATGAAGAATTGAAGCTTGAGGGGGAGTGTTAAAAGTCAAGCTTCAAGCTACAAATTCGTGGGGAATCTTTTATGGACATGTGGAGCAATCAAAGGAAGCCAAAAGCCACGAGATTCCATCAAGAAAAGTCACTCAACCACTCCCCAATTCATCTCAACTAAATCCTCCAAGTTAGGAGGCTGATTTGGGAAGGTAGTTCCTAGATTTTAGGGGCACACTTCTCACTATAAAAGGAGCATGTATCCCGACTTCTTTTGGCCCATCTTCTTGGAGTTTTAGCTCATGTAAAGTGAGCACTAAGTTCTGGAGTTGTGATAAACAAGCCCCTTGCTTAAGCTAGCCCCTTGCTTGCTTGTTTGTTTTCTTTTAGTAGGCATATCTATGTGTGTGCGCAGGCAGTGTTGCAACTCTCTACCCCTGAGTTGTTAGCATTGGTTCTCCCTCATATTGTATCCATTTGATGTAATTCTTGTCTCATTGGATAGCTATTAGAGTCTATTTTATGCTCACAAAGTCTCTGGATCATTCTCTAAGTAATCTGGGAGCAACATTCATTTTAGTGAAGTTGTGTGATTGATATCTCTCTTGGTGTGTAGGCTTTGTTGGAAATATTTTGCTCTCTGTTGTAAGGGCTGGTTCTCCTTCTCTATGTATCCATTTGCTATGATTTTGGTGTCATTGGGTAGCTATTAGAGTCCTCTAAAGTTAACCCAAGTTTGAGATTCATTCTCTGTATAATCTCTGAGAAAAGCTTGCTGGAGTGAAGTGAGGTATCTGCTTGACTGGCAGTTGTGAGCATTCAACTAGCTCATGTTGTAGACATTGCTTCTCCTTGTGTAAGCATCCATTTGAAGTGAAATTTATTTTCTTGGAAAGCTCTTGGTGTCTACTACAGGTCTACAAAAGCTCATTGGAGTTCTCTGCATAAGCTCTGAGTAAGAGCATTTTTGGTGTGCAGAGGTCAAAGAAGGATACCTGTGGAGGTCATTCACGCTTCGTCGTTGCTTAGGGGTTGAGATACTTCCCCCATCATAATGACCAACCAAAAGGATTATGTGAGAATAAATGTTCTCACACCAATAAGTGTATCAAGGAGTAAATCAACCATTGTATAGTTGACAAAACCCAAAAATCTCAAAAATGTTTTCCAGAGTATCCTCTACAAAATGAGCATATGGCCAATGTCAAAATCTCATAAAATTGCGAGTACTAACATGTTAAGCTACATAGTGAATCATTGAATCCACTGCATATAATCAATTACCCAAAAGAAGCCAACTAGGCTTATCGAGAATCTATGAACAACCATCATACATCTCCTATGGTGAGACTAGGTAAGTCTTGCACTTGCATCACCGAAGAGACCCCAACATCTGGGTGTCTCCCAATTAAGAAACCTTACCATGACCCTCTTTATCAAACGTAAAAGGATTTATGCAAAAACATAACTACTATATCAATGACCACATGGGCATACATAAGCAGTATCCACAAAATCATACATAGTGTGTATGTGCTCAATATATGCAGTAAAATGGCACTAAAAGGCTGAATTCACTATCCAAATACTGGCCAAGAACACCTCCAAGCGTCTGTCAACTATGTTCTTTAGGCTCAAAAACCTGCATAGACTTGCGGTGGTTGCTCCCACCATAACTAAAACCTTTCAAGAAACTTGTAGATTTACTAGTGTGGCTGAAGACACAGCTCCAAAAGGTGAGCATGTTTTGTTGAAGAAGTACAAAGAGCACTCTTCTTGATGTTCTTGAACCTGTATAAAGAGAACTATGTATGAAAGTACTCCAAAATGCTTCAAAGAATCACCCCAAAAATGCACAATACTCCACACAGAGGAAGAAGAATATGTAGAAAAACACAGTACACAGGGAGCACGAAGATAGACTTCTTAGGTGTTACAAATGCGATCAAACTTAGTATGTGGCTGACCAAGCCACTACTTGTTTTATTAAAGAATATATACAAAAGTTTCTGTTGGATGTGATTAGCTAGACCAAGCTCAATATTTTACTAACCTAGATCTTAGATTGGGGGGTGCACCTAAAATTGCCTTTAAGACTAGGTATGGGCACTATGAGTTTTTTTTATGCCATTTGGTCTCATCAATTCTCCTACCATACTCATAAAACTCATGAATAGTGTGTTATGGCCTTAACTAAGGCACTTTGTAGTTGATTTTTGGTTGACATTATGTCTATAGTAGATCAAAAGATGAAAATTTGGGACATTTATAAAAATTGTTTCAAGCATCATGGGAGAGTTCGCTCTTTGCTAAGAAGTGAATGTGTGAATTCTTTCAAATTGAGGTTATATATCTTAGCCATATCATCTTCAAATATGGAATCTAGATGGATCCTTATAAAGTATGGACTACCATGAAATGACCACATTTTAAGAACCTAGAAGATCTTCAAATATTCCTAGGTTTATCAAGATTCTATAGAAAATTCATAAAGAATTATGCCAAGATAGTTGTATCAATGAAGGAATCACTTGACGAGAAATGGAAAGCCTTTCATTAGGGAGATGAGTAGAGACAAACCATGGAGAGTTTGGAAGTAGCGATTTCTCTAGGTTCATTCTTGCATATTGCAGATCCCAATCGACCCTTTGTGATTGAGACTGAGAAATGTTTTTCTATAGGAGAGGTTCTATGTCAAAATAGTTGATCAATTGTTGTTGAGAGAAAACAACTAGATTCCACTTAGAGAATTTACTCCATCTATGAGAAGGATTTGTATGTAATAATCTATGCTCTGAAAAAATGTCATCATTATTTGTATGGTGCCAAATTCACAATAATACTTGATCAAGGTATCACTAAGAGGATTCCTAATCAAATAGAAATTAAATGTCACAAGGCTCGATGGGTAGAGACATTTTAAGAGTTTGACTTAAGAAGGGAAAGTTTAATGTGGTGATTGAATCGCTTAGCTAGATGTCTATGCTCGACATAATAAGTTTTATTCATATTGCTAGTGAATTGCTTGAATCCATCAGAGAAAAATGTAGGTGTTATTCTACATATTCCATTATAGTATTCATGATGGGTATCTTTTATATAAATGTAAGGTCTGTGTCCCTAAAAAAATTTATATGAGTTATCAAGTTCTTTGTGAGTTCCATAACACACCTATTGCGAGACATCCAAGAGCTAACGAGACACATGATATTGTTAAGAGGTAGTTTTATTAGTCCAGACTTCATAAGGATATCCAAGAGTATATGCCTAAATGCATAAAATACTAGAAAAATAAAGTTTAAAGATTAAGCATTGGAGGTCTTATTCTCCACCCATTGGACATACCCGATGGGAAACGTGATGGATGTTGGGATGGATGGATGGATGATCCAAGAGATTGAGTAGGTACTGCTAAAACCTGCTTTGTACCAGCCTTCTTTAGCTTCAGACTTGATTAGTAGACTCTCTTAGCTTTCCAATGACACCAAGAAATAGCCTATGTCCTTTGGAAATGAAGTACGTAATGATTGAATCAAAACAGATAACTTTGGAAGTCACAAAGTCAAGAAAACCTTCTATTTTGGTCTTGACCCCTGCTCAATGTTTTGCTCAGTGTGACCAGCACTGTAGCAATTGATAAATTTCCTTCTAGGGGTATTCAATTAGCTTAGTAAGCTACCAATTGCAAGTGGAATGATGTAAAATAATGGACTATGCTAAGAGAAATTAATAGCAAGATTTGGTATACCCCCGACTTTTTAGGACTGTAGCAGAGATAGACCAGTGAGCACCTTGATGATGATTTCTCTGAATTGGCTGAATGAAATCACTTCAAACCTTGTCAGCATGTAGATGACTTTGAGCTGAATACAACAAGCTTTGAATCACTGAATTTGGTGGAGTATTGACTGAGATATGCCCTTGACAAGTTGACAGACTTTGGAGTAGACAATAAGTGAGCATAGAGATGAATGATGTAAATGTATCTATAAATTAACACTTGTGTACAATTCCATTGGCATGACAAGCATTGCCTAATGGTGTAGAGAGGTGTAGACTATGGAGTAGTACTTACACACACTCAATGACAGTAGAATGAAGCTCGGGAGTGATGTGTCTGACCGCGACTTTTCTTGATCATTTTTATATGTGATGACTAAAAATTTGAATTCAAATTCAAATTCTTGGCTCCCTATGATCAAGCTCCTAAAGGTTTGGAGATATTCTCTCAATCAAGTTAGCTACTTTTTTCCACGAATCATATGGGTAGGTGATTACAAAAGATTCCAAGTCAAATGGACTTTTACAATAAGGTAAAGTGGTAAGTAATCACTAGCATGTGTTCCTATGATTCTTCATGCATGTAGAGTCTTCATGATATCTTCCAAGCCATATGTGTAGGCTTGTGATTTACACCAACAGCTCCCCCTCAAGCCAAACATTTTGGCTTAAGTCTTCATCCTCATTCTTCAAGTATATCCTGCAATCCAATCATAGATTTGAACCTGCAAAGTTTGGTTCCATCCAAAGCTTTAGTCAGCAAATCTGCACATTGCATGTTGGTTGACACATAAGTCAGCTGAATGTCCTTGCTTAACAACTTCTCCCTCACATAATGATAATGAACTTCTATGTGTTTGGTCCTGGCATGATAGATAGGATTAGTTGCAAGGTGAAGAGAACTTGTATTATCTCCAAAGATAATTGGTGGCCTAGTATATAAGCCCAATTCTGTGTATAAAAGCTTAATCCAAATTGCTTCTTGAGTGGCATTAGCTAGCCCTCTATATTCTGCTTCTGTAGAAGACAATGCAACAGTTGGTTGCTTCTTTGCAGACCATGAAATTGGTTTGTCACCTGCAAAAGAAATGTATCCTGAAGTGCTCCTCCTATCATCCTTGCATCCTGCCCAATCTACATCTGAATAGACTTTTATATCAATATCTGAAGTGTAAGGAAAGTACAAACATGGTTCTGTGTACCCTTGAGATACTTCAAGATTCTTTTGGTAGCCTCTAAGTGAGGTACCCTTGGCTTGTGCATAAATTGACTTAGCACACTAACTCCATATGCAATATCAATTCTTGTAAGAGTAGCATAGTTCAAGCTACCTACCATACTTTGATAACCTATAATGTCTTGGACTTCATCACCTTCATGGGCACTTAGCTTTAGGTTCACCTCCATTGGAGTGCTAGCTGCTTTAGCATCCTCCAAGTGAAATTTCTTCAACATGTCCTGTACATACTTCTTCTGAGTAATGTATATCCTTGAATTAGTATAAACTAATTCAAGTCCTAAGAAATATTTCAATAGCCCAAGATCATTGATCTTAAACTCCTTCATCATTTGACTTTTGATATTTCTGATTCCATTGACATCATTGCCTGTAATGATGATGTCATCAACATAGACACAAAGATAGATTACCTCTGAATTACTTCTCTTAATGAACAGAGAAGTGTCAGCCTTACTCATGACAAAACCTTGGTCTTGGAGGTATGTAGTTAGCCTGTAATTCCATGCCCTAGGTGCCTGCTTTAATCCATATAAAGCCTTCTTTAATTTGCAAACATAAGTTACCTTCTTAGGGTCTTCATAGCCAGGAGGTTGTGACATATAAACCTCTTCTGAAATCCATCCATTCAAGAAAGCATTCTTGACATCCAATTGGTACATGTTCCAATTCTTTGATGCAGCCACACTAACCAACACTCTGATAGTTGGCATCTTGGCCACAGGAGAAAATGTCTCTTCATAGTCAATGCCTTGGGTTTGTGCAAAACCCTTGGCTACCAATCTGGCCTTGTACCTGTTAATTGTGCCATCATAATTTCTTTTCAATTTATAGATCCATCTAGATCCTATTACCTTCATGGAGTCCTTCTTGGGTACTAATTCCCATGTATCACTCTCCTTGAGTGCTTCAATCTCCTCATCCATAGCCTCTTTCCATTCTGATTTGGTGATTGCTTCTTCATATGAACGTGGTTCTTCATTTGACAAATCCTTTGCAAGATAAACTGAATGTTTAGTAACAAGAGATGTATCATACCCATATCTAATAGGTTTTTTGCTTTCTCTCTGAGATCTTCTGATTGATTGAGTTGAAGATTCAGGTATGTCTTCAAGTTCTTCATCTTCATTTTCCCTTTTGACTTCCAAGCCTTGAACTCTTCAAGGTTGATTGTATCTTCATCATCTAAACTTGACTCTCCATACTGAGTAGGTTCCTCCTTTGTAAGTTTTGGAAATTCTTCTTCCAAATCATAGGGTATTTTGACCTTCCTACATTCATTCTCATACCAAGAATCATTCTCATCAAAGATCACATCTCTGCTTACCATAAATCCCTTATTGGTAGGGTTATAAAACCTGTAACCTTTTTTATTTAAATCATACCCAATGAAAATACATTTTTCAGCATTTGGATCTAGCTTTCCTCTTACCTGTGAAGGAATGTGTACATATGCTACACACTCAAAAATTTTGCAATGATCTAATGATGGTCTCTTACCATGCCAAGCTTCATAAGGTGTCATACCATCAAGTGACTTTGATGGTAACGTGTTTATGAGATAGGTGGCAGTAGAAACACTCTCTGCCCATAGATAGTTAGGTAATTTCTTCTCATTAAGCATAGATCTAGCTGTCTCAACAATTAACCTATTTCTTCTTTCAGCTACCCCATTCTGTTCAGGAGAGTACCTTGTGGTTATTTCCCTTTTGATGCCTCTGCCCTGCAAGAAGTCCTCAAATTCATTGGAGAAGTACTCACCTCCTCCATTTGACCTTAGCCTCTTCAAATTACTTCCTGTCTGATTTTCAACTAGTGCAAGATATTTCTTAAAACAATTAAACACCTCATCCTTGTGCTTCATAAAGTACAATACAGTCCATCTGCTATAGTCATCAATAAAAGACACATAGCATCTTGAACCTGAGACTGATGGGTCTTTGCTAGGTCCCCATACATCTGTGTATACAAGCTCTAGATAGTCTTCATGCATAAATCCTTTCTTGGAGAAGGGTAACCTGTGAGACTTACCAAATTGACAAGCACCACACTTGTAAATCATATGTTGCTTGGATACATTAGGTATCCCAAGCACACATTGATCCCTGCACATTTGCTTCAAGGTCCTTCTCCTATGTATCCTAATCTCTTGTGCCAAATCTCAAGCTCTGAAAGTGTCTGATCCTTATAACTGTATAATGCAATATTTTTTGTATCTTCCAACTCAAAAGTAAAAAGTCTACCTGATGTTTCTCCTTTAGCTATCCTTTTGAATCCATGTCTTGGGTCCTCCACAAATGCTCCATATTGATTGAATCTGACCTGCAACCCTTTCTCTACAATCTGACCAACACTCATTAAGTTCTTTGTAATTGTAGGTACATAAAGTACTCTGCTCAACAGATTCTGATTACCATCACAAGTTTTCACATTTCCAACTTTAACTACAGAATGCTTTGTATCATCACCTGTTTGGACTTGGTGTTTACCTTTTGGTTCCTCAAGATCAGAGAGTAGTGGCACATTACCAGCCACATGGTTTGAACACCCTGAATCAATATAAAATAAGTGATCATCATTTGTACCTAACTTTGAAGTCATGTTCATGATCAAGAGAGAGTCATCCTACTTTTCTGTGTAGTTGTTGTAGTCCTTTCTGTTTTTGAATCCTCCTTGGTAGTTGCCATTGTAATTGTTGTTGTAGTTGTTGTTATAATTGTTGTTGTGGCCTTGGTGATGGTTGAACCTTCCTCTAGACTGAGAGCATCCACCTCTTTGGTAGCCTCTTCCTCTTTGATTTTTGTAATTCCTATAACACTCATATGTGGTGTGATTTGATAAACCACAAATGTTACATGGTGATGTGTTATAGGATCTCCCCCTACCTTGCTTACCTCCTCTGTCCCTTCCTCTTGAAGATCTACCTCTCCCTGCATAGTTGGCTTGGGAGGTAGAGCCTTCATCTTCCACCTTCTTACTCTTGCCTTTATCCTTAGATTTCTTATCAGTATATAGGGCAGAAGAGTTGTTACCTTTGGATGTATCTCCACTCTTGGTAAGCTTTGTTTCATGTGTAAATAGTTGACCCATGAGAGTTGTAAGATCTAGAGTGTGCATGTCCATGTAGAGATCCATTGCAGTGGTGAAGCTTTCCCACTTGTCATCAGCCTTGATCCCATTGATTACCTGCCTTACAATTTGTTCCTCTTCAATCTCTTCTCCTATGCTTGCTAACTGATCTGCAACATCTTTGATCTTGGTCACAAATTTTGAAACAACTTGCTTAGGTTGCTTCCTTAGTGTTGTGAACTCAATCAACAACTGATTTTTCCTAGCCCTTGTATTGGAGGAAAAATATGATGACAAGGTTTCCCAAGTTTCTTGGGAAGTCTTACAATTTTTGATATGAGGTAAAAGAAAGTCAGATATACAGTTGAGTAGATAAGACCTTGCCAATGCATCCCTTGCACACTATGTGTTGGGTTTTTCTTGTTCCTCCTTGGTTGGCAAACCTCTTGCTTTGAATGAGGGCAATTCCTCATCTCTTGAGATGTATCCATAGAGACTTCGTCCTTGTAAGTAGGTCTTCATCCTTAGAGACCAAGCTTGATAGTTGTTCCTGTCCAATTTATCAATGAATGAAGGAAAACCATCTCCCATTTTACCTTATTTGCTCTGATACCACTGTTGGGATGGATGGATGGATGATCCAAGAGATTGAGTAGGTACTGCTAAAACCTGCTTTGTACCAGCCCTCTTTAGCTTCAGACTTGATTAGTAGACTCCCTTAGCTTTCCAATGACACCAAGAAATAGCCTATGTCCTTTGGAAATGAAGTATGTAATGATTGAATCAAAACAGATAACTTTGGAAGTCACAAAAGTCAAGAAAACCTTCCATTTTTGACCCCTGCTCAATGTTTTGCTCAGTGTGACCATCACTATAGCAATTGATAAAATTCCTTCTAGGGGTATTCAACTAGCTTAGTAAGCTACCAATTGCAAGTGGAATGATGTAAAATAATGGACTATGCTAAGAGAAATTAATTTAGCAAGATTTGGTATACCCTTGACTTTTTAGGACTATAGCAGAGATAGACCAGTGAGCACCTTGATGACGATTTCTCTGAATTAGCTGAATGAAATCACTTCAAACTTTGTCATCATGTAGATGACTTTGCGCTGAATCCAACAAGCTTTGAATTGCGGGAGTATTGACGGAGATATGCCCTTGACAAGTTGACAGACTTTGGAGTAGACAATAAGTGAGCATAGAGATGAATGATGTAAATGTATCTATAAATTAACACTTGTGTACAGTTCCATTGGCATGACAAGCATTGCCTAATGGTGTAGAGAGGTGTAGACTATGGAGTAGTACTTACACACACTCAATGACAGTAGAATGAAGCTCGGGAGTGATGTGTCTAGCCTCGACTTTTCTTGATCATTTTTATATGTGATGACTAAAAATTTGAATTCAAATTCAAATTCTTGGCTCCCTATGATCAAGCTCCTAAAGGTTTGGAGATATTCTCTCAATCAAGTTAGCTACTTTTTTCCACGAATCATATGGGTAGGTGATTACAAAAGATTCCAAGTCAAATTGACTTCTACAATAAGGTAAAGTGTAAGTAATCACTAGCATGTGTTCCTATGATTCTTCATGCATGTAGAGTCTTCATGATAGCTTCCAAGCCAAATGTGTAGGCTTGTGATTTACACCAACAATGGAGAGTGTAAATCTCCAAAAGAACAAGCTATCCTTGATGTTAGATCACCTCTATATCAAGAATAACTTCAAACTCCACTTAATTTTAAAAAACAATCACCAAATTATCAAGAAATTGATCAACTGTGAAAAATCACTTCTCAGAAAAAGTCTGCTGCATATTAATCACTCATTGACTGATCATTAATGTAACGTTTTTTATAAAACTTTGTAGAATATGTTGCCTAGAGGTTGTGAAATTTCTCCAAGTTAAATCACTTCAAATGCTTGAGTAGATTGTGAGAAATGACTCAAACAATTTACCTATGTCTAAAACTGTCTCTCTATAATGATGACTTTGACACCTGTAACTTTTAAGCTATGGTTCTCCCAAACTAGAACCCGTTTAATCAAATACTTTTAGCCATAGATGGCTTACCTTCCAACTTAAATTTTGACTCCTCATTTGTGTAAAACTTTACACTGTACACTGAGCACTGACCATTTCTTTGACCATCCAATTTGCGCCTGTTTCAAAAGACACTCATAACTTTTTCACATATGAATGTTCCTACATAGAATTCTCTCAGCCTGTTTGCAATTGGACTCTCAAACTTTAACCATAGATAGATTAACTATGGACTTAGATGTGTACAAAAGGATTTCTCAAAAGATTAAGCACAGAAGGAGAATTAGAGAAAAGATCGATGCACAATTCTCTGAAAACTTTTTCTTCTCATGAATCTTCATACATCTGATGGATGACATGCATAATGTTCATCTCATTCTCTCCTATTCTTCTATTCTTTTCATCTATTGTCTTCTCTATCTCTTCTATATCTATCTCCTTCTATAAACACGTATATATATATATATATATATATATATATATATATATATATATATATATATATATATATATATATATATATATATATATATATATATATATATATATATATATATATATATATATATATATATATATACGAGTCTAGCTCGTCAATTTTTCAAATACATTGAAATATTTACAAGGGTAATATACAAAAGAACTTTGTTTTTTAATCTCCTCTTTCCCTTGAAACTGATCTTCAATCTTTCATTTATCTTTCCACTTCTGGACTTTATGTAATCACTAATTGTTGATTGTTCTGCTCCAACAGCTCCCCCTCAATCATCAATTGTGATTACCTGCATCTTCTTTATTCCTGCCATATCTTTAAACCTCTGCAACTTTGGTCCATCCAAACTTTTTGTCATCATATCTGCAAGTTGATCTTTTGTAGGAGTATGCATGACTTCAATTTCTTTATCAATAACCTTCTCTCTCAAAAAATGATACTGAATTTCAATATGTTTAGTTCTAGCATGAAACACAGGATTTGCTGCCAAGTATAAAGAACTCATATTGTCTCCACAAATGATAGGAGTACTCTGAACAACATCAAAACTCTTCATAAGTGTCTTTAGCCATATTACTTCCTTTGCAGCTTCCACCATGCCTTTGTATTCTGCTTCTGTAGATGATAAAGCAACTGTATGTTGCTTCTTAGAACACCATGAGATTAGCTTATCTCCCACATAACACAAATATCCATGTGTTGATCTTCTATCATCCAAATTACCTGCCCAATCTGCATCACTGTATATTTTGACTCTTGTATCTGAAGTAAACCCATAGTACAACCCTTCTTTGAGTGTACCCTTGATGTACCTAAGTACTCTTTGTCCTGCAATCCAATGTTCCTTTCTAGGGCAATGCATGAATTGAGATAGAACTCCAACTGCATATGACAAATCAGGCCTTGTTAATGTAGCATAAATCAAGCTACCCACCAAACTCGGATAGAGCTTCATATCTTTGAATTCTTCTCCTCCATATCTAGTCAAAATATGATTCACTTCCATTGGAGTTGGTGCTATCCTGCACTCTTCCATTTTAAATTTGATTAGCAAATTTTTCAGATACCTTTCTTGAGTTACATATACTCCATGCTTAGCATATGAAATCTCCATTCCCAAGAAGAATGACAAATTTCCCAAATCACTGATTTTGAAATCTTTCTCCATCAGTTTTTTAATCATATGTATGCCTTTGTCATCTGTTCCTGTAAGTATTATGTCACCAACATAAATACAAACATAAATAAATCCATCCTCACTTGCTTTGACTAACAAGCTACTATCTGCCTTTGATGCTTGAAATCCAAGTTCCTTTAAGAACTTTACAAGCCTATAATTCAATGCCCTTGGGGCCTGCTTCAATCCATACAAAGCTCTTTTGAGCTTACATACATAATTTGGATTCACTTGATCTCTGAAACCATCTGGTTGCTCCATGTAAACTTCATCTGAAATATAACCATTCAAAAATGCATTTTTTACATCTAATTGAGATAATTTCCAACCTTTGCAAGCAGCAATTGCTATGAGTGTCCGTATGGTTGTCATTTTTGCCACAGGACTATAAGTCTCATCATAGTCCACTCCATATGTCTGTGCATATCCCTTCACAACAAGTCTGGCTTTGTACCTAGAGACACTTCCATATGCAAATCTTTTTGTTTTGTAAACCCACTTACATCCAATAATTTTTTGGCTATTAGGTTTAGGAACCAGATCCCATGTCTGATTTTCCATCAATGCATCATACTCCTCTTGCATAGCTTCTTCCCAATTCTTCTTCCCTTTGGCTTCATCATATGTGGATGGATCTTCATCTGCTTTTACCATGTAAGCATAATCCTTAGTAGTCAAAAATGAAGTATCATAGCTATACCTTGTAGGTTGCCATTTGTGTCTTGTAGACCTCCTGAGTTCTCCACTTCTTGAAGTTTCTGGTTCATCACATTCTGGATCAAACCTTGGCACTTCTTCACCTTCAACCTGTATTTCATTTTTCTCTTCTTCATCAAATATCTGAACCTTTGATTTACCTTTCTTCTGATTCACAACTTCTTCCATATCTGCATGAACATTAAGTGTACCTGCATACCAAGTACCTTGCTCATCAAATGTAACATCCTTAGACACAAGGAATTGCTTTGTGGACGGAGTCGACAATCTATAACCCATCTTCTTGTCATCATAACCAATGAATACATACTTTTCTGCTTTAGGCTCCAATTTATGCCTCAATTGAGATGGCACATATGCATATGCCAGACATCCGAATATTTTACAATGATCCAAGGTGGGTCTCTTACCCCACCAAGCTTCATATGGTGTCATACCCTGCAAGGCTTTATAAGGTAACCTATTGACCAAATATGTGGTTGTGTTTACAGCCTCAGCCCACAAATAATTTGGGCAATTCTTCTCTTTCATCATGGATCTTGCAAATTCAACAAGTGTCCTATTCCTCCTTTCTGCTACACCATTTTGTTGAGGAGAGTACCGGCAAGTAACTTCTCTCTTTATACCTGCATTCCACAAGTAATCACTGAACTCATTAGAGAAATACTCTCCCCCTCCATCTGACCTTAACCTCTTCAATTTTTGACCTGTAATTCTTTCTGCATATGCATAATAGTGTTTAAATGTATTAAACACTTCTGACTTGTCTTTGATGACATAGATTGTAATCCATCTGGTAGCATCATCAACATATATGACATAATATCTTGAACCATTTATACTAAAGTTCTTTGAAGGACCCCACACATCTGTATGTACCAATTCAAGTCTATCTGAATACATAAAACCATGCTTATTGTATGATTGCTTATGAGCCTTACCTAACTCACATGCTTCACATCTGTATGTCATGTGTTGACCTGCAATGTTAGGCAATCCAAGTACTGAACCATTGTTTATCATTTCTTTGATACCTCTTTCATTAAATTGTCCAAGTCTTTTATGCCAAAGATCCAATTCAGACACCTTTTGCTCTCCATATGTAAACATAGCATGTCCAACATTACCTTGTATCTTTAATGTGAAGAGCCTTCCTTCCTTCTTTCCTGTAACAATCTGTTTATACCCTTGACTAGGGTCTTCAACATAAACTCCATCATTAGTGAACCTTACCTCATATCCTTTTTCCACAATTTGTCCTACACTTATCAGATTTTTAGGAATTGTAGGAACATACAGAACCTTACTCAAAAGAGTACTACCATCTTTGGCTTTGACTGAACCAATTGACTTTACTTTGTGCTTTGTTTTATCACCTGTTTGGACTGTATGATTAATTGCATTATGATGTAGATCAGTCATCAAGGCAATGTTTCCACTCAGATGGTTGCTACATCTTGAGTCAATATAAAATACTCTCATGTCTTCATGGTTGGCTTCACATGTTGCATTCATAATGAGAGTTGAATCTTCTTTCTGATCTGATGCATAATTGTAGTAGGTGTTATTATAGGACTGATTTTGGAAGTTTCTTCCTCCACCTCTTCCAAAAGAATTCCTACCACCTCTACCTCTGAAGTTTCCTCTCTGATATCTGCCACCTCTTCCTCTTTGATTAAAATTCTGATTAAAATTACCATTGCTTTGATTATTGTGCCAACAATCATGAGATAGATGATTGGTCTTACCACATATCCAACAAGCTCTGACATTATCTTTGTTATTTCTGCCTCTTCCTCTACTTCTGCCACTTCCTCTTCCTCTTAGGAAGTTTTCTTGGCTTGGAGTACCTTCATCTTCAATTGATTGTTGCTTTCCTTTGCTAGCTTTCTTCTTGTCTTTAGAATACATTGCATGTCCTGCACTCTTATCAACATCTCCTTTGATATCATTCTCAAAAGTTAGCATATGTCCTAACAATTGATTCAAATCAGGAGTGAAATGATCTAATGAAAGTTCTGTAGACAAAATAAAAGGCTTCCACTTCTCATCTCCTCTTAGCCCTGTGAGAATTTGTCTTACCAATTTGTCTTCTTCAATATCTTCATCCACTGCACCTAAAGAATCTGCAATGTCCTTCATCTTTGTTACATTATCAGATATTGATTGTGAAGCCTTCTTCTTGAAAGTAGTAAACTCTGCCCATAATGAAGCTTTCCTTGATTTGGTCGTGTTTTGAAAATGCTCTTCCAAAGCATTCCAAATGTCACTTGCACTTTCAAGTCCTCTGATATGAGGAAGCAAATAATCATTAACTGCCATGTAGATTATGCTCCTTGCTTGAGCATCCTTCTTCATCCAAATCTTTATATCTGCAAGCTCCTCCCTAGTTGGAACACTAGGATCTCTGAATTCTGGCTTTTCTTCCTCTCCTATGATGTATCCCATCAGATCTTTGCTCATAAGATGAGCTTCCATTCTCATTGACCAAGCTGGATAGTTCTCTCTATCCAACTTCTCAATTTGGAGACTATCTCCCATCCTTTCTTCCCCTGTACTGTCAAAACTTTAATCCTTATAAGGAATGAATGTACCTTGGCTTCAAATGTTGCTCCTTTTGATCCTTTTGATAAACTTTATGTGTCTTCCTTCAATCTTTCTTCACACTTTATTCTTTTAAACCTTCGAGATGTAAAGTTTGTATGTCTGCAGCAGTCGGAGTCTTCCTTTCCTCAATTTCGATATTTCCTACTCTGATACCACTGATGGAGTGTAAATCTCCAAAAGAACAAGCTATCCTTGATGTTAGATCACCTCGATATCAAGAATAACTTCAGACTCCACTTAATTTTAAAAAACAATCACCAAATTATCAAGAAATTGATCAACTGTGAAAAATCACTTCTCAAAAAAAGTCTACTGCATATTAATCACTCTTTGACTGATCATTCATGTAAAGTTTTTTATAAAACTTTGTAGAATATGTTGCCTAGAGGTTGCGCACCTTCTCCAAGTTAAATATTCAAATGCTTGAGTAGATTGTGAGAAATGACTCAAACAATTTACCTATGTCTGAAACTGTCTCTCTGTAATGACGACTTTGACACCTGTAACTTTTAAGTTATGGTTCTCCCAAACTAGAACCCGTTTAATCAAATGCTTTTAGCCATAGATGGCTTACCTTCCAACTTAAATTTTGACTCCTCATTTGTGTAAAACTTTACACTCTACACTGAGCACTGACCATTTCTTTGACCATCGAATCTGTGCCTATTTCAGAAGACACTCAGAACTTTTTCACATATGAATGTTCCTACATAGAATTCTCTTAGCCTGTTTGCAATTGGACTCTCAAACTTTAACCATAGATAGATTAAATATGGACTTACATGTGTACAAAAGGATTTCTCATAAGATTAAGCACATAAGGAGAATTAGAGAAAAGATCGATGTGCAATTCTCTGAACACTTTTTCTTCTCATGAATCTTCATACATTTGATGGATGACATGCATAATGTTCATCTCATTCTCTCCTATTCTTCTATTCTTTTCATCTATTGTCTTCTCTATCTCTTCTATATCTATCTCCTTCGATAAACACATATCTATATATAAATAAATAAATAAATATATATATATATATATATATATATATATATATATATATATATATATATATATATATATATATATATATATATATATATATATATATATATATATATATACGAGTCTAACTCGTCAATTTTTCAAATACATTGAAATATTTACAAGGGTAATATACAAAAGAACTTTGTTTTTGAATCTCCTCTTTCCCTTGAAATTGATCTTCAATCTTTCATTTATCTTTCCACTTCTGGACTTTATGTAATCACTAATTGTTGATTGTTTTGCTCCAACAAAACGGGAAAGCATCTCCATGGACTTTATATTAGGATTACCTAAGACACAAAGAGGACATGAATTAGTTTGGGTAATTATGGATAGGTTAACCAAGATGGCTAGGCCTATTCAAACAGATAGCATAGTGAAGACACCAAAATTGTCTAGTCTATTTATAGAGAACCTATAGTGATTATGTGATCTTCCCTTATTCATTGTTTGGAATCTAGATAGTAGGTTAACATCCACATGGTATGAGCATGGTTCAACATCCACAGTTGGATGGGTGAAAATAGAGGGTTAAACAAAATATTGAGGATATTGTGAGAACATAGATTCCACATTTGAGAGAAATGACCTATGAATCTCCACCCAACCTACCATTATATAGTTAATGGGATCAACCATGACCATTGGAATAATTGGAGACCACGTATGCATGTGCACTCTCCACCACTCCTTTTACACTTTCCACTATCTCATGGAGGTTGAACCCAATAAATCTTCCTTCCCATCCTTGAGACTTAACCACTAGGCCAACTTATGTGTTTTCTAATACTCCAGAAGTATCTAATGTAATTATTGTGGAAGAAAGGATTTCCATTCCCATATTTATTTCCATTTCTAGTTTTATCCACATTTCATTTCTATGACTGCATCTCCATTTTGTATATGAGTTTGTAATTGGGATACCTTGTCATTTTCTTCTATCTTGTAGGTGTTCTCCTTCAAGGGGAATCAATATCCCACATATGATGTGTTTTTAGAGCCTCCTCCACATCTGTATAAGGAGGGCCTCTCCTCAATTTTGTGGTTGGTTAGAAGCCTGAAGAGCAAGCTTCATGCTCTTGGCAAACTCACTCTAATCCACATGTTTTTATCCTCTCTCATATTGTGAAGAGTAAAATAGTTACTATTTGTTGCTTCTTGTATATCAAAAGGAACCCAAAAGCTCTTTTTTCATACTCTTCAAGCTAGAGAAGATATTCAAACTCATCTTTATAGGTGCTCAAGAACTTCAAGCTAATAATGTGAGAGGAAGATCAAAGAAATCATTTGTGGAGCATCAAAATGCAAGGTCAATTTAGGAGCAAGGGCATGAGCAAGAAAACATGAAGCTAGAAATTCAACTTCATCAAAGATGTTTAGGGTATTGTCCCATCTATGTTTTTTATATTCTTTACATACTTTATTTTTGGCTTTCAGATAAGAGCATGCTTTGGAACTTTGAGTTATATGCTCTTCATGCACTAAAAACAAAGGTTCGTGCTTTATTTTGAAAGATTTTTTATATATTTGGTGCATATGTGGAAGGATATGCTCAAAGAAAGATGCACTTTATGTATGTGTGCATATGCATTTATTCCTAGATAAATGAAATGAAATACGCAAAAAAGGGACATGCATGAAAACATGCATGATGGCATTTCTTTATCATCAATTTACGGTATCAACATTTATCGTATTTCTTTGATTTTTGATCACTTATTCTTTGGAGTCTTTATTACACATATAGCTTCCAAGTTGATAATCTACATCCAATTTGTGTCTGGAGATCCTCCAAAGTAGCAAATAAATAATTTCCAGTCAGTAAGTAAGTCGCTCAACCTCAAATGTGTATTGTTGTCACCTTGAGTATTGGATTTCATCGATTTTTGGTTTGTTGGGAAGTGCATCTTGAAAGCTTTCCAGTAACTCAAAGGTCACTAGAAATGGAGGAGATTCAATACTCCGCATAGAGAATTTGTTCTCAATAGTGGCCTCTTCATAGTTGCGAAAATCAAGTTGGTGACTTCTTTTGAGATCTCCTTGGTATTATTTCACTTACAAACTTGGTGACAAAGTGTATGTCTAATTTTAACGCCCTTCAATCTTTTTAGACACACTAGCTTGAGTTAGGAAAGTAGAATTTAGCCTAAAATATTGAAATTCCACAATTTGTAAGTTCCACATTATTCTTATATTGGGTTCGCCCAAAGGGGAACCACATCCATTGTATTTTGTAAATCAAGGAGACACAAAGCACCTACCTCAAACATTTGGTTGTATCTTGACATGGACATGAAGGACGCCTACCTAGAGCCTCGATTGGATGTAGTTATGTGGGTGAAGGGATGAGTGCATTAGAGGGGATGGAAATGGATGGGTGTATGTGCATATGCACATGCACAATTCATCAATGATTGTAACATCATCCATACATGCACCATCATGACATACACAACTTATGTGTTAAAAGAATGTTATCTATATTAAAAAGACTAAGTTGACTCCAACTATAAGTATAATCATAATGATAAGTGTAATTTATTCTTGGAATTATTCCAATAAGATTAAGATTTAACCTTAAAAGGTTTTTGCATAAAATATTAGTGAATCTTTGTAGTGATAAGAGATTATCCAAGTTAGTCACATCTACCTAAGGGTTGAGGTATTTTTAGACCAAGTACACTCCTCAAAAATACATAGGAGTAGAGAAAGAGAATTAAGCTACTCAAGAAATTCCTAAGTAATTCTCAAACCAAAGACTATGGTACTTAAGTCTTATGATTAGTATAGCCAAAGATGTATCAATCCTGAAGAGATTTCTTAAAATTCACAATACAGAAAGCATTAGTGGATGCTTAGACATGTTTTCTAGGAGAGAAATTAAGCTATTCAACTTGGCTAATTGAGAAAGGGATCTTAAGATAAAGACTAAATCCTTATCACCATCGTGTGATCAATAGGAAATGGTTAGAGCCAGACTAGGATTCTCCAAGTAGTTGTAAAATGGACTACTATAGATTTTTCCAAGGTTCTAAAAATACGTTCATGAATGACTCATGATATGAGAAAGATTTATTTCTTAGTTAAAAGATTCCTAAGTTGGATTGGAACTTGAAAGTTCTTTGCAAATTCTAATAATTAAGAGGTAAAAGGATCTAGATATACCCTATACGTCAAAGGTATTGATGACGAGAGACTTAAGATTATAGTTGAAGACTAGTTTTCTACTTAAAGATCTTAAGTTTGCATATCAAACAAGTAGTCTTGTGTGCTTTAAGTCAAAGCATGAAAGGAAAATATTCAGAACTTTGGAGCAAGGTGTTGAGTTACTCATGGGCTCAAAAATTTATTAGAAATTGGGAGAGAATAGATTTCAAGTACAAGGTTTTGAATATAAGAAAGATTGAGGTTAAAAAGAAATCATACCAGGGTGGTGTGGATATGGGTTTAATGGACTGGAACATTATGTTTTACATTAACATCAAATTTGGGTATGGTGGCATGGATGTAGTACTTAAAGGTAATGACTACTTAAGTTTAAATTGAAGTCTTTTAGTGTCCTATTTTGGATAATTATGAAATTCATTTAGGATTTGCTTTGGTCTAGCTGAATTTGGGTTGACTAGGATGAGGAAACACTTCTTTCCAACATTCTACCAGGATCCTAAGTCTTGGATTGGAAACCATAGTGCTCAAGCCCGGTAGTAGGTTAGTGGATATTAGTGGTCTTATTTGGGGGCGGCCAGAAGAGAATGTAGTTCTTCAGCCTAATGGGTATGTGGGCGGCATGGAGAACAAGGTTAGCAAGTATGGCCGAGTTCAGAAGGGAAGGTAGATAAAGGGGAAGAAACATGGTTGATGAGAAGAAGGGCATGTTCGTGAGAAGAAGGCTACAAAGGAAAAATGCCTTTTTCTATCAATTGCAGTGGGCATGGAGAAAAGGGCATAGGAACTTGGGGGAGATCCCGCCTTAATGTTTGTTGTGGTTGTGCTCTTTTCAGCTATCATGACTATGTCCGAAATGAGGGCTCTCATCAGTTGCCTCTGACAGTGGCATTGGCTACTCAGCAGTGTTAGTCCTCTTTGCTTCTTTCTTCTTCCCTTCAAGAACATCTAAGGGGAGAGAAAAGGAAAATTATGTGTGACTGATGGAAGGAGTCGGGGAGGGAGACATCAAAGTTGGAATCAATGGATTTGGCAGAATCGTACGTTTAGTTCTTCGAGCAGGACTTGCAAACGATAAGACAACCTAAGGTTGTGAATGATAACTATGGAATTGAAGAGGGTCTTATGTCTATTATTCATGGTGTCACAACCACACAAAAGACTGTGGATGGACCTTCAAAAAAGTGGAGCTCAGGTCATGTAGCATTTCAGATATCATTCTTGCTAGCACAGGTGTTGCGAAGGCTGTCAGTGAAGTTATTCCAGACCTAAAGGGAAAGCTTACAGGTTTCGCTCTCCATTAAAAACGTGAGGAAGGGGGATGAAAGAATGGATCAGCTACCCCTTCAGATATCATTATGTATCATGCTATTCCTTTAGAGTAGTGGTAAAAAGAGCATCGTCACACTAAACATCTTGTCGCTCGTCCATTGCACTTCCAAGAGAGACTTGAAGCCTCTAAAGTGTCCCAAAAATCATGATGAATGTTTTTGTTTTCTTGTTGGTGTGGGGATCGATTGAAAGCCATGTCTATTGATATGTCCTAATGAACCCTTGTATTCTGGGATGTTGAAGGATGTAACAGAGAGTTATCTGCACTTCCGAGCGCTATGACTGATGATGTGTTCTCATATCACAGAACCTTGCCTACCATGCGAGGGAGAACCGGATGAGTTCCACTATTACAAACTAGGGTTTCACTACTATAACCGAGGGCTATGATTATTGATGGCTCTTGCTATCACGGGACATTAAAGGATGCAATGCTAAGTCGTCTGCACTTCCAAGGGAAGTTTATAGCGTTTCAAGTTCGTACAACCCCAAAACCCCTTCGGTAGACAACAAAGATGGTCTACTAGAAGCGAAACGGGCAGAAGTCTCTTTAGCTTGATGAAGGGAGATATAGTCTCAAGATGATGAGAACGAAAAGTTAAACAAAGAGGATGTATTTGCCAAGGATGCTTATGGTGATTGGAGACATATAAGCATTGAAGTAGTTCCTACAGAATTTGAAGGCTCTCAAGGGAAAAAGGGAGACCGATGATGATCTTGATTCCAGTGAAGAAGAGAAGTGTAAAAGCACGAAGAGAGAGGGCATTTGGGAGCACATAGTAGTGCATACATGCCAAACACGTGCTCCAGAGGTCTGAAAGAGAGGGGAAAGAAGGCTCCAGTGCTAGTGATTGCGGGGTTTGCTACAGAAACGTTCTTTTCTATTGTGGGATTTACAAGCAGCATTTATGATGAAGCATGTTGCGTTGAATGAATCATACTTTTCTTGCGAAAACCATCAACTGAGCAATTATTCTTCCCTAGGAGAAACATACTACTCGAGATATCATGAGATGTACAGAAATATGGGTTAGTTGATTCATGGGAAATTTATACACGGTTGCTGCTCAAGTGATTGACACACTTTGGAGATAATTCTATCTTGGACTCTCCGAACATTATAACAAGAAGACCAACTAGATTTGAAGTTTGTTCACTCTGTTGCAACCAATACCTTTTTTTGCAAATGAAACAGAAGTGTTTATAATCAGACTCTTATTTGACATGTCAAGAGGTGCTCTCTATCAAGTGGAGAAGGTCAAACTATTGGACCATTGGCAAATGAATTTGCAAACCCTTATGCAAAAAAGGAACTTAAGGATGCCATCACATATACCGGCTTTCAGGAACCTCTTGCCGAGCTAGAAGACTTGCTTAGAGTTCATCCATGCATTCTTGGTGCTGCAGTTGTCTCAGAGCCCAACAAGGTAGCTGTCAAGATCACTGTACCTATTGTCACAAAGATAGCATGACATCCTATTTTGATTGCCTTGCTGCTCAATCGAGATCTGAAGAAAGTGAATCATCAGCAAGAAATATATACAGAGCAACTTTATTGGAAACTTGATAATATTGTGAGCTGGAGAGATTCGGCGCTACGCAATGTAGCACATTATGTTGTTACTTGTATTAGTGTGCTACTGAACTGAGTCACCTCCTATCATCGAAGGTGTACCCACACTTCCATGGCAGAACGGTAAACCGTGAAAAGAGATATAATTTCTGTATTCCCTTGGGATTCTTTGTCTTCTATTTCGTTTCTACAACATCTCTGTTCCTCTCGAACTACTGGAATGTGGTATGTGTCATCAAAATGAAGGCATAGAACTATCAATGTAGCTTGGTGAGTTTTATCCTTTGATATCTCTTCTACCATGTTCTGATGCCTAGTATCATGTTCTGATTGTATATACTCTTGATGAGTATTCCTTGTATATGTCACATGGCAAGAAATTCATGATATAATTGCTATCTTCATTCTTCATATATACCTCCAAATGTGTCAAATGTGTGTGTATATATGCGGATGCTTGCGTATTATGCATGTAAGTGCATATGTAGTGTGTGTGAATATGCATGGAGGCGCGTGAATAAATGTGTGTTTGAGTGTGAGCTTTACATATGCATGTGCATACAAGTATGTGTATTTTTAAGTGCATGCGTGTGTTGTATATGCACTTGATCGCATTTAAATGTGTATGTGTGTAGGAACATACCTGTAAATATGACATGCATGCTCATGAGCATCTAGTGAGTGTGTGTGCACTCGAATGTGAGAGCATTAAGTTAATGCATGAGTTGTATCTGAGTGTGTGAACTTGTGCATTAGCATGAATGTATTCGGATGCTATTGTTTCTATATGTCATTGTGCTTGTTTTTTTCAATCTGTATATATATATATATATATATATATATATATATATATATATATATATATATATATATATATATATATATATATATATATATATATATATATATATGTGTGTGTGTGTGTGTGTGTGTGTGTGTGTGTGTGTGTGTGTGTGTGAGCCTACAAATGCATATGAGCATATTGGTATGCATGTATTTATATGCGTACTGATGGTGTATGAAAGTACTCTTGTGCTTGAGTGTGAAATTTTGTGAATTTATGTACAAAAAGCTTATGTGTATATCATAAGAAAAAACGTGAAAGCTAAGGAATGTGGAAGGACGTGCTTTGTGTTTTGGAGAAAGAAAGGTTGCATGTGGAACCCATATAGAGGTTTTTCACATTAAGGCCACGCGAGTGTAAAGGGGAACTTCCCAAAAAGATTGATTGAAGAGAAGAAGCCATTGCTAATTTGGAAGGATCAGGAGTTTCATATATTTAAGAGTACAAGTCTAGTAAAGCTTGATTGGAAGTTTAAATTGTAAGAATTCTCATCACTTGAACATTCTTTCGGTATGAAGTAGTTTTTTTTCCTTGTTAAGAGTATGAGTTTTTGAAGCTCCATACAAGCTCTTATGTTCTTCTTTGGTAAACTCCCATTAGCTCGTCCTTCCTTTTGACGAACTTCGCGATATACCCGGTGAACCTGACGTGAAAGGAGGGGGTGAATAAATTGTAGAGCCAAGAATGGAAGATTTAGCATAATCAAAATGGACGATCTCCTAGATCAGTTCATACACTTTCAGGAAGAGAATAGGCGTCAAAAAGCCATCCAATCGCTTCATGAGCGACTAGTAAAGCAGTGTGGATTTTTCAATGGGAAAAATATATCTGGGTTCTATAAAGAGTATGAACTCGAGGCTACATATCTAGGTGTCGAATTGAGTCCGATGAGAGACCATGAGTTATGCGAACACTTTGCCTATGTGTGTGAATACAGTTTATGCAATCAACTCATACAAATAAACCATATGACATGGTCACAATACAAAGGGATGCTCCTCAAGTAGTTCATGCTTGAGGGCATAGAGAAACTAACTCGTAAGTCCTTCCTGAGGTGGGTTCATATGCCCAAAGGCCATCAAAAGAGATTTTGACTAGCAGTTTGACGATCTATCAGAAAATGGAAAGAGGGGCTTAAGACATGAAAAAGTGTCCTTGTTTCTTTGAGCAATAGACGTTAAAACCACAGAGAAGCTAATTCCACTTCTGCAAGATATAGACTCCGATTCGGGACTCACTGAGAATTGAATGCTCGTCCATGAAGTTGTGAGGGGATACGTGAAGAAACAACAAACAACAAAAAAAATTTTAAATGATTGGAAAGCTGACATTCATGCAAATGAAGAAGATGCACAAATTCCATGCATTTCAGAAACTAAGAATAATTTGCAAATCCATAGAATAATAGAAACCCCAATTGGGCATAAAGAAGATATGCATGGAATACATGTACATGCTTATGAAGAGGATCGCCATAAAGAACCTATAAGCATAAATGATGCAATTTCTAGGGATTCAAGATACCAAGAGCCTATAGATACTTTGACAAAGGTCACATCTTTAAATACTATATATGCACAAACCCCAAAGATGGAAGGAGCAAAGGAATATGTTGAAGCTAAACAAAACAAAATCAAACCAATATCAAACATACAATAAAACAAAAATAAACAAAATACACCAAGAAAACAACATGAGGCTTCTCATAATCTGATAGACTTCTCACTTCTAAGAAATGATAATCAAACATACAAAGAAGTGAGATATGGTAATAACCAAGATTTAAAGATATCTATGGGAAGTCAAGATGGTCAGAAAGAGATTGAAAATGAAATACCTCAAAATAAACCAGTGAATTCATGTGAACATCAAGCATAAGATGGTTTCTTAAATGATGAAACCAAGCAATACTTGAGGAACTATTTCATGCCATCTGAGACTGAAACATCTCTTCAATCATATGATTCAAATATGGATTATGGCCAAATGACTGATTTGTATGAAGAGAATGCAAGTGAGCATGATGCTAATCAGGAGGACATGCAAATGATGAGTCCTCTAGAGAGTGGTATGTATGTCGATGGTGAAAAGCATGATGTTAAGCCTATGGATAGTCTAGATCAAGGTCAAGATTGTGAAATACTCCTAAGTGATGCCATATTGATTGAGTCTTTAGAGGCACAAGAGAGTGATCCTGGTGATGGGAGTAAGAGTGAGTTGTAAATTGGACATCAGTATAATGACATGTATGTGAGTGATGTCGCACTCTATAAAAAGATACATTCTGATGCAAATGGAGATTATGATGAGTTCACTCTATATGCTGAAGAAATGGCCCATGAGAAGGAGAATGCAACATTCATTAAAATGCATGAAAAATATGATATGGGTACATTACCGAAAAAAGATCAACAAGAAAAGATAAAATTAAACGGTTGCATTGATGAAGCTCGATGTGAATATGAGATAAATGAAGATCAAATTGATTTGGATGTATACGTTGAGATTCTCACACATGATGGAATATTTGAGAAAGAATTAATTACCAAAGAAACTAGTGATGTTGAGAACTTGAGTGATTTGAGTTTTGAAGAAGTTGATGAAACAAGCATCAAGGCTTTCCACAAAGAGGAAGATGGGGCACTGGACATTGACTCTTCACTAGTTGAGGATATTCTCACTAGTACTCCTCAAGAAGTAGGAGGGGGTGAGAGAGATGAGGTTGACGTGGAGGAGAATAAAAAACATGATGAATTTTTTCTCAAGTTTAATCTTTTGCATGATAAAGAGTTGAACATATGTGAAAAGGTGTCTAATGATGATGAGTGTGATGAATGTTTGAGTTTGATTGATTGTGAAGAGTTGTTTTTGATGGGAATGAATGAAAATCTTATAGCTCAAGATGATTTTGTTGATTTGATGTATGCCAATTTGGATTTGCATGATTTTGAGTATGAACAATTAGATGAATTGAATGAATCATTTTCACAAAGTGAATGCATGTTGTATAAAAATTTTGAATTTAATTCAAATCAAACAAATGCACCTAGAGTTCAAATGAATGAGAATTTTTCAAATGATGTTATTGAATATGATGTTTCTAATATCTCTTATGATTTTTTGAGTACAGGTGCATATGATTGGGAACCATTCGAAGATCTTGAATTTCATTGGATCATATGAAAGGCAACTAATTTCAAGTTGCTAGTTCATGTTTTACTGTAGATAGATTTTCGAGAAGTTCTTTCATGGATTGCATGTGTATATATGGTTATTTGGATTTAATGCTTGACATCTTTTGTCTAGTTGCTAGACAAGGGAAAACTGCTTGCATCTTTCAGGATAGTGATAAAAAAGGGGAGATTGTATGTAGAACCCTATGCAACTTTCTTTCAGACAAGGGCTCTTTTCAGCATTTAGGGCCTATTGCAGAATATTGAGTTCTATCCAAATCTTGTTCCTGATGTAGGTATAATCTTTGGATGTGAAGGCACTCCAAAGGTTCATAGAAAGGTTTTTCCTTTTCAATCACAACCTCCGATCTTTAGATATTGCAGCATTGCCAACACTCTTGACATTCCCTTTCCAGATTGGTCTTAATTGGGGGTGGCCAGAAGAGAATGCGGATCTTCAGCCTAATGGGTTTGTGGGTGGCATGGAGAACAAGGTTAGCAAGTATGATCAAGTTCGGAAGGGAAGGTCGATAAAGGGGAAGAAACCTGGTCGATGAGAAGAAGGGCATGTATGTGAGGAGAAGGCTACAAAGAAGAAATGCCATTTTCTATCAGCTGCAATGGGCACAGAGAAAAGGGGATAGGAACTTCGGGGAGCTCCCACCTTAAGCTTTGTTGTGGTTGTGCTCTTTTCAATTGTCATGACTATGTCCAAAATGAGGGCTCTCATCCGTTGCCTCTGATCCAAAGAAGCATTAGTCCTCTTTGCTTGTTTCTTCTTCCCTTCAAGAACATCGAAGGGGAGAGAAAAGGAAAATTATGTGTGACTGATGGAAGGAGGCGGGGAGGGAGACATCAAAGTTGGAATCAATGGATTTGGTAGAACCCGACATTTAGTTCTTCAAGCAGGACTTCCAAACGATAACACAAGCTAAGGTTGTGAATGATAACTCTGGAATTGAAGAGGGGCTTATTTCTACTATTCATGGTGTCACAGGCACACAAAAGATTGTGGATGGACCTTCAAAAAAGTGGTGGTCTGGTCGTGGAGCATTTCAGAATACCATTCCTGCTAGCAGAGGTGTTGCAAAGGCTATCAGTGAAGTTATCCCAGAACTAAAGGGAAAGCTTACAGGTTTCACTCTCCATTAAAAACGTTGCTAAAAGGACACCAAATCAAGTGAAAAGTTCTAAGGATGGGGGATGCAAGAATGGATCAGCTACCCCTTTCAGATATCATTATGTGTCAT
The DNA here is from genome assembly GCA_020310875.1 of Ceratopteris richardii. NCBI lineage: Eukaryota > Viridiplantae > Streptophyta > Polypodiopsida > Polypodiales > Pteridaceae > Ceratopteris > Ceratopteris richardii. The sequence continues at coordinate 38,989,661 of CM035407.1, forward strand.
GCTATTCCTTTAGAGTGGTGGTAAAAAGAGCATCCTCACAGCGAACATCTTCTCACTCGTCCATTGCACTTCCAAGTGATGCCTAAAGCCTTTAAAGTGTTCCATGAATCATGATGAATGTTTTTGTTTTCTTGTTGGTGTGGGGACGGATTGAAAGCCATGTCTATCAATCTGTTCTGATGAACCCTTGTATTTTGGGATGTTAAAGGATGTAACAGAGAGTTATCTGCACTTCCGAGAGCTATGACTAATGATGTGTTCTCATATCACGGAACCTTGGCTGCCATAAGAGGCAGAACCTGATGAGTTCCACTGTTACAGACTAGGGTTTCACTGCTATAACTGAGGACTATGATTATTGATGGCTCCTACTATCACGAGACATTAAAGGATGCAATGCTGAGTGCTCTGCACTTCCAAGGGAAATTTATAGTGTTTCAAGTTCGTACAACCCCAAATCCCCTTCGCTAGACAATGAAGATGGTCTGCTAGAAGCGAAACGGGCATAAGTCAAGATGATGAGAAAGAAAAGTTAAACACAGAGGATCTATTTGCCAAGGATGCTTATGGTGATTGGAGACATGTAAGCATTGAAGTAGTTTTTACAGAATTTGAAGGCTTTCAAGGGAAAAAGGGGAGACCGATGATGATCTTCATTCCCGTGCGGAAGAGAAGTGTAAAAGCACGGAGAGAGAGAGAGAGAGAGAGAGAGAGAGAGAGAGAGAGAATTCAAGAGCACATAGTAGTGCATAAAGGCCAAATACGTGCATCGAGAGGTCTGAAAGAGAGGGGAAAGAAGGCTCCAGTGCTAGTGATTGCAGGGTTTGCTATAGAAATGTTCTTTTCTATTGTGGGCTTTACAAGCAGCATTTATGATGAAGCATGTTGCGTTGAATGAATCATACTTTTCTTGCAAAAACCATTGAACAATTATTCTTCCCTATGAGAAACATACTTTTCGAGATATCATGAGATGTATAGAAATATGGGTTAGTTGATTCATGGGAAATTTATACACTATTGCTGCTCAAATGATTCACACACTTTGGAGATAATTCTATCTTGGACTCTCCGAACATTATAACGAGAAGACCAACTAGATTTGAAGTTTTTTCACTTTGCAATACCTTTTTCTTTGCAAATGAAACAGAAGTGTTTATGATCAGACTCTTATTTGACATGTCAAGAGGTGCTCTCCATCAAATGGAGAAGGTCAAACTATTGCACCGTTGGCAAATGAATTTGCAAACACTTATGCAAAAGGGACTTAAGGATGCCATCACATATAACGGCTTTCAGGAACCTCCTACTGAGCAAGAAGACTTGCTCAGAGCTCATCCATGCATTCTTGCTGCTGTAGTTGTCTCAGAGCCCAACAAGGTAGTTGTCAAGATCATTGTACCTATTGTCACAAGGATAGCATGACATCCTGTTTTGATCGCCTTGCTGCTCAATGGAGATCTAAAGAAAGTGAATCATCAACAAGAAATATATTCAGAGCAACTTGATGGGAAACTTGATAATATTGTGAGCTGGAGAGACTCTGCACTCTGCGCTGTAGCACATTATGTTGTTACTTGTATAAGTGTGCTACTGAATAGAGTCACCTCCTATCATCGAAGGTGTACCCACTCTTCCATGTGAGAAAGGTAAACCATGAAAAGAGATATAATTTCTATATTCCCTTGGCATTCTTGGTCTTCTATTTCGTTTCTGCAACATCTTTGTTCCTATCGAACTACTGGAATGCGCTGTGTCATCAAAATGAAGGCATAGAGATATCGATGTAGCTTGGTGAGTTTTATCCTTTGATATCTCCTCTACCATGTTCTGATGCCTAGTATCATGTTCTCATTGTATATACTCATGATGAGTATTCCTTGTATATGTCACCATGTTCTCATTGTATATACTCATGATGAGTATTCCTTGTATATGTCACATGGCAAGAAATTCATGATATAACTCCTATCTCCATTCTTCATATATACCTTCGAATGTGTCAAATGTGTTTGTATATATGTGGATGCTTGAGTATTATGCATGTAAGTGCATATGTAGTGTGTGTGATTTAATATGCATGGATGCACGTGAATAAATGTGTGTTTGAGTGTGAGCTTTACATATGCATGTGTATACAATTGTGTGTATTTTTAAGTGCATGTGTGTGTTGTATATGCACTTGATCGCATTTAAATGTATATGTGTGTAGGAACATACATGTAAATATGACATGCATGCGCATGAGCATCTAGTGAGTGTGTGTGCACTCGAATGTGAGCGCATTAAGTGAATGCATGAGTTGTGTATGAGTGTGTGCATTTGTGCATTAGCATGAATGTATTCGGATGCAATTGTTTCTATATGTCACTGTGCTTGTGTTTCTCAATCTATATATATATATATATATATATATATATATATATATATATATATGCATATCTATATGTGTGCCTATAAATGCATATAAGCATATGGGTATGCATGTATTTATATGCATACGGATAGTGTGTGAAAGTACTCTTGTGCTTGAGTGTGAAAGTGTGCGAATTTATGTATAAAAAGCTTATGTATATATTATAAGCAAAAATGTGAAAGCTAAGGAATGGGGAAGGACGTGCTTTGTGTTTTGGAGAAAGAAACGTTGCATGTGGCACCGAGACAAAGTTTTTTCACATTAAGGCCACGCTAATTGATTGAACAGAAGAAGTGGTTGCTAATCTGGAAGAATCAGGAGTTTCATATATTTAAGAGTACAAGTCTAGTAAAACTTGATTGGAAGTTTAAATTGTAAGAATGCTCATCACTTTAACATTCTTTTGGTATGAAGAAATTTTTTTTCCCTTGTTAAGAGTATGAGTTTTTGAAGCTCCATACAAGCTCTTATGTTCTTCTTTTGTAAAGTCCCATTAGCTCGTCCCTCCTTTCAACGAACTCCGCGACACTTTAAATCCACATATTTTGCATGTTTGTTGTATGGACGCTCAGTATGCACATAGCAAGACAATGAATTCAGCTAAGATGTTTAGTCCACCCTTCTCATTGTATCTATAATTTGCATTACTTCAGTTTATTAAGTGCAAAGCTAAATAGTGTTTTGAATGATTTGGATAGGGATAAAACTATGCATAGATTCCCCTCATTTTATATCCATTCGAAGATAGGATCCCCTTTAGACTAAGACATGGATGAGAAAGAGAGATGGGAGCCATGCTCGCCATTTTGGACCGTGGACAAAGAAGAAAATCTACTATATAGTTATACCTTGAAAGCATATTTTTGAGAAGGAAAAATGTTCTTCAAGGGGGTGAGGATGTACATTGGACAAGGTTGACGATAATGATAACATTAGGAACTTTTGAAGATTTAAAGAAGGTATGAGTTTGTCTTAGTGGTTAAGTCTCAACGATGGAAAGGAGGAGCTCTTGGGTTCAACCCCATGAGGAGCATGGGGAGAGACTTTGCCGAAGGAGGTCTTGAGCCTTGTAGAAGGATCCACTAAAGTTACATGACTAAATTGTAGTTTACAGAGATATAGGAGGTCTTGGGTTCAACACCATGAAGAGCATGGGGAGAGACTTTTGCCAAAGGAGATCTAGAGCCTTCTAGAAGCATCCACTCAACTTCCATAACTTATCTGGAAGTTAAGGTGAGTACACCTACCACTAGTGAACTCCAATGGAAAGTCCCAAAGTAGTGGTGGAGAAGATGCATGTAAAAGTAGCTCTAGTTACTCTAGAGGTCATAGTTAGTCCCAAATCTGTATAATGGAAGGTTGGATGTAGAGTCATAGGTTATCCTCGCGCATGCATGGAGGCCAGGTTCTATGGTTCTCTACAATCTCTAGTGAACAGAGGTGGCCAAGGGGCATTCATATATCCGAAATATCATTGATTTGAATATGAATTGCGAGATCTTTATAAAGGTCTAAAACCATCATTTTTAAACTATTATAGAAGGAAAAATATGTAAGAGAATGAAGAATGAGGTCCACTCCATATTATAGGCTTTGTCCATCTTTATGTTGAGGAAAATGGGAACTTCACCAAAATTGTGCCATTTTCCTTTTGAATCACAACCTACGATCTTTAGATATTGCAGCATTGCCAACACTCTTGACATTCCCTTGCCAGATTGGTCTTATTTGGGGGTGGCCAGAAGAGAATGTGGATCTTCAGCCTAATGGGTTTGTGGGCGGCATGGAGAACAAGGTTAGCAAGTATGGCCAAGTTCGGAAGGGAAGGTAGATAAGGGGGAAGAAACCTGGTCGATGAGAAGAAGGGCATGTTCGTGAGGAGAAGGCTACAAAGGAGAAATGCCATTTTCTATCAGTTGCAATGGGCACGGAGGAAAGGGGATAGGAACTTCGGGGAGCTCCCACCTTAAGCTTTGCTGTGGTTGTGCTCTTTTCAACTGTCGCGACTATATCCGAAATGAGGGCTCTCATCGGTTTCCTCTGAGGGTGGCGTTGGCTCCAGAGGAGCATTAGTCCTCTTTGCTTGTTTCTTCTTCCCTTCAAGAACATCAAAGGGGAGAGAAAAGAAAAATTATGTGTGAGTGATGGAAGGAGTCGAGGAGGGAGACATCAAAGTTGGAATCAATGGATTTGGCAGAACCGGACGTTTAGTTCTTCGAGCAGGACTTGCAAACGATAAGACAAGCTAAGCTTGTGAATGACAACTATGGAATTGAAGAGGGGCTTATGTTTACTATTCATGGTGTCACATCCACACAAAAGATTGTGGATGGACCTTCAAAAAAGTGGAGGTCTGGTCGTGGAGCATTTCAGAATATCATTCCTGCTAGCACAGGTGTTGCGAAGGCTGTCAGGGAAGTTATTCCAGAACTAAAGGGAAAGCTTACAGGTTTCACTCTCCATTAAAAAGGTTGCTACAAGGACACCAAATCAAGTGAAAAGTTTTGAGGATGGGGGATGCAAGAATGGATCAGCTACCCCTTTCACATATCATTATGTGTCATGCTATTTCTTTAGAGCGGTGGTAAAAAGAGCATCCTCATAGCAAACATCTTGTCGCTCGTCCATTGCACTTCCAAGGGAGCCCTGAAGCCTTTAAAGTGTCCCATGAATCATGATGAATGTTTTTGCTTCCTGTTGGTGTGGGGATCGATTGAAAGCCATGTCTATCCATCTGTCCTGATGAACCCTTATATTCTCGGATGTTGAAGGATGTAACAGAGAGTTATCTCCACTTTCGAGAGCTATGACTGATGATGTGTTCTCATATCACGAAACCTTGGCTGCCCGGCTCCTACTATCACGAGACATTAAAGGATGCAATGCTGAGTGCTCTGCACTTCCAAGGGAAATTTATTGCGTTTCAAGTTCGTACAACCCCAAACCCCCTACGGTAGACAACGAAGATGGTCTGCTAGAAGCGAAACGGGCATAAGTCTCTTCAGATGAGGGAGATATCGTGTCAAGATGATGAGAAAAGAAAATTTAAGCACAGAGGATGTATTTGCCAAGGATGCTTATGGTGATTGGAGACATGTAAGCATTGAAGTAGTTTTTGTAGAATTTGAAGGCTTTCAAGGGAAAAAGGGGAGAACGATGATGATCTTCATTCTCGTGCGGAAGAGAAGTGTAAAAGCACGAAGAGAGAGAGAGAGAGAATTCAAGAGCACATAGTAGTGCATACAAGCCAAACACGTGCATCGAGAGGTCTGAAATGGAGGGGAAAGAAG